>MCJB01051920.1:0-25927 GCA_002018475.1 Nicotiana obtusifolia
ATATATCCATATGTCATAAACCGCCTATGTGGGCCCCATAGAGAGGTGCTTGGCGCTGTCTCGCAAAAATACGAATATCTCTCGACTCGGAGATCGTATCGACAAACGGTTTAATGCATTGGAAACCAGACTCATAGATCTTCAATTTGGTGGGTAAATCACCCTGTAATTCTAAGTAAATTGGGAGAAAAGCTTCGTGACATTTGACCTAAGGTATGAGTAAAATTATGAACGTAAGTTGTGACAACTTTGGTCGACTTTTGCTTCATAACTCGTTTGACTTCAAAACTTATGAAACGGGTATTATATTATTCAAATACCTTAAAACATGACCTCTTGGTAATATTAATCACCTCTCGATTTACCCGAAAATACGAGTTACAAAATCCTTAATTCGTTTAACTTCTAATACTTGTTAACCACCCTTATACACCCTTGCATCATTTAAGACCAATAGGACTAAATTCTTATTATCTCAAAGGTACTCTCTTCTCGGACCTATGTAGACTATCTTACTGCATAATCTAGCGTATACGAATATGGGTTGTAACATCGACGATCAAAATCCTTCTCTTAACTTTCAACATTCAAACTCTGCCGAACGCGTCATACTTAAACATTCCGGAATGGTGTCAAATTTTACATACAAGTCACAAATCACAATAAAAACCTATTTAAAGGCTTGGAACCCCAAATAGATATTTATACCATCAAAGTCCACTTCAAATCAAACTTAGGAAATTCTAATACATTCAAAATGCGAACTTTCCTCAATAAGCGCCGAAACGCTCCTTCTCCACCCGAAACTCTATCCGAACATACGACCAAGTCCAAAATTATCATACGAACCCATTAGAACCTTTAAATCCGGGTTCCGAGCTCGTTTACTTAATAGTCAAGCCTTGATCAGCTCTTTTAACTTAAAGCTTCTAAATCGAGAATTATCCTCCCACATCAACACCAAACTTCCCGAAAGCCAAACCAACCACACGTGCAAGTCATATTGCATAAAGTGAGGCTACTCAAGGCCTCAAAACGCCGATCGACGCGCTAGAACTCAAAATGACTGGTCGGGTCGTTACATCCTCCCCCCTACTTAAACATATGTTCGTCCTCGAACGAGCCAAGAATCGTTTAAGAGTTTCCCAAAATCACTGTTTAACACCTCATGCACCTACTCATGCAACCATAACCCATATGAGAATATTAACTCAAGCCAGACTGAAGATCCTTCCTGCTACCTTAGCCCACAAGCCTTAGAACAAAATTCCAACATCTGGAATCCTTTTCTAGGGAAAATTCTAACACGCGAACGCCGTATCAATCTGAACACACTGAACCAAAACATGATCATGCACCCATGCTGTAATCGCACAATGCACCGCTTAAGTATGCCCGTAATAACATCCTCCAACCACATTAGCTGCAAATTTACGAAACCACGTCTGTAGTATACCTCATAACACATAAAAGCTCGGTTCCAACCCTCGCAACACTGCAACGATGAAAGAGAAGTGTAGAAACTCATAGCTGCCTGCCAAATTAACACCTCATGGAGTTTATCCACTTGACAAGAATTATTACCCCATTCCGAACCGATTAGTGACATTTTCCCCTCTAACATACATTATATAAATCTATTGCACTGATTTTAGGTCCAACTATCTCGTCTCACCCAGTACAAGCTACTCGGGCAATAAGCCACCAAAAACACAGTCTAAAATCTCATACGACGCCATCAATGCGCTATCACGCTACAACTCAAATATGACCTACCCAGTCCGTATAACATTCAAATCAACTAGACAAACGGTATGAACTAACACAAGGGTGAGAAACAAAACACACAAAATAAGTACAAGGAATCGTACTCAATATATCATTGTTTCGACGTGCAACCCAAACTACTCATCATACTAGTGGCAGCATGCCACCTGATCCATACATAACAATCAATAAAAAAATACCCATTGAGCCAAAACGCTCATACCCACGGAATGCCTGAATATCGACCACAATCACGCCAAATGCTTGAACACAACCCTAGGAAGACAGATAGCACCAAGCACTACGAAATGCCAACCGCAAATATCGTGCATTAAGCAACCAACATCTTGAGAGCCATCTAGCTCATACAACACCACAACTAATAGGGTTACAACACATGTTTGAATAATCAATATGCCTCTCAACCCCATGTGGCATAAGAGAGCAACACATGAACTACACGGCAATAGGAACAACATCCATTATGCCGGAAGACTCATATATAAGTAATGATATGCTGAATAAGTACATCTGATCTGGTGTTGAATATACATTCACATTAAGCGTACCAACAGACCTCAAACTGATTCCGATCAACCTATTCCAAAGATCCACAATGACCACATTCATGACACATACAATCAATCATCAAATCCAGAATAAACTTCAACAATCTGCAACCAAAGAAATAAAGCATCTCTCCGGCATAAACTCTCCCACCAGCAACAATACCAGAATCCTCACACGTGATTTCAACCTCTGCCCCTTAAATGACTGATAAACCACACTTATACAATCATCCCCTGGGAGATACTCCCACAACCTTCCACACCAGGTAGCTAAGTATGCACGTCTGTGGCCACCAATCGTATCTAATTCTATAATTCCAATCAAGAACCCATAATTCAATACACAATGCCCCTTTCACAGAACACCATTCTCTGACACGAAAATAGTGTCAGCATACTCTAAAACTCTAAAATCTCTGCCGCTTCTTCAAGCTCGTGACATCCTCGACAAAACTAAATCACAACCTTGATCCTCAAATTCCAATTCCATATCGCTCATTGCACCTATCATGCTGCTTTGCGAGAGTACAAGAATTTCATCATAACTCCTGAACCACCAGCTGAATAAACACTTCATCGGCTGGAAACCTTTCACTTAACTCATTTCAGAATAAGAATCACAACACACAACTAACTTCCTATACCCGCAAAAGATACAGAACTCAAGTCGTGTTCTAAACTGCCATAACTCTTTCCGAATCCATTTACACATAACAAACCATCGGAATCAAATACCTCCAAACTGATCAAATTACGGTGGCTGTCAAGCCCGCATGTACATCCACGAAGAACCTGTATAGCCTTACCACACCGAAGGAAGTGATCATTTCCTTAACCATGTCGATTCAAACCACTACTAGACTAACTCAGCTCCTTTTGATCTCTTCTTGACTTGCCTTCAAAATCGATACCCCTACTCAAACACATAACGGACCTCAATCAATACTCATCTCGAGCGACGCAAATTACGAGGCCACATCATCTCAATACTCACGAGTCATTTCATACCCTCATCAAGCACTCAGTGGTACCTCCAACTGATACACTTGCGCTGATTAGATCTTCTGCAAATCCGAAGTTGTTTCCTCCCATTTCTCTAACGCTGCACTGCAAACCAAATGATTACATAGAAATTCTCCAAGTAGCCTTCACACTCTGCCACAAAACCCGAATCCTCAACCACATAACTAGCCCAAAAAATCCTAGGCACCAAACCTAAAATCTCGAATCCACTAGAGCCATTATTAAGAGCCGCCCACTCTAATCCAGTCCAGATTATATAGAACCAGAAAACTAGTGCTCTATTAGCACATAAACACTCCAAGGAAGCAACCGAATGAATTTTTTCCTTTGTACTTCACACTCTTAAAGAAATAATAATGTTGAGTCATTCCCTCAACCTTCACATAAACCAATAAGGCAAAAATATAGCACACACTCATCAAATTCCTTGCTCGAATTACCCATGATGTTCTCTTCCCTTAGTCACAACTAATACACCAACGTACCGGTAGCCAGCAGTTGCCAAGGCACCACCACATAACCCAATCGTCAATAGTAGGCTTCCCCACTTGGCTTTAAGCCACAATCGCAAAAATCCAAAACCCACAATGACTCCTCCTTCTCAGTTACCATAATCTCGCAGCGTACTCCGCCAAATTCTCACAAATTCTTGTTGCACTACTCATAACACATCCCGAATTATCAGTCATAATCACACACTCGACCTCCTGGTAGTCATACCATATTCTTCAACGGTCCAAGCTCACTTTGCAGTACATGTATCCCATTGGGTAGAAGGTAGAACTCTTGTTAGGTACTTTGCTAGAAATCACGCAACTCCTAACGTCCTCACAGGAGATAGCCCACCTGTGTAACCCCATATCGACATCTTCCAACGTCATTGCCGTAGTTACACCTACTGTGAAATCAGTTAATTCCCCTGGGTCCGCACCTATCCGCCAGCCGTAAGAATCTGTCCATTTCCATTCATATCATCTAAAGGTCCAACAATATGTTCCACAACTCAAAGTTATGTTGCATCCCAAAATGATAATCAAGCTTTCACATCCCTTTTCATTCCAAGAAAACTGCTTTCGGTCATATTCAAACTTCCTAAGTATAGAAGCCATCATCCCAAACAAAATTCATAGACTTAATCATTTGCCCACCATGATCCAACTTGTTCTAAGTTTCCTCAAAGCATGTTGCTATCCTACCACAAATCCATATGATACGTTAGCCTTCCCATTTCAAGTTAACCAGCTTCCGAAGCAAACTACTTGACCTCTGATGTTCATACTTGACCTACTAGCGACCCAACCACCGCGAGACATATCTTACTGTGTCCCTTCTCATCATCCGCTGCTGGTCATGCCACTCCAAACCCCTATCCATTTCTGTAGCATCCAGACAATTTGATTGCCATCACTCTAGTCCTCCTTAAGACCATCTTCCTCGAGCCATCAACACTGGAAACACCGATTTGACCTTGAAGCCGCCACATACTGTCATCTTTGACAACCGCTTCTTAGGTACCATTTCACAACATCTAGCCCCGAAGAAAAACCAATAAAAACCATCACACCGTTAACCAAAGGATGAACATCCCTAGTCCAATTGCCTCTCCTCCGCTGGGATTAAATGCTGAACCTCTAAACAAAGAACCAAAAAATCCTCCTCTCGAGTCATTTGCTACCGTGACACATAATTAAACACTTTACCATTTACACCAGCACTGTGCAATAACAACACATGCACATCATAATACACCCTGCATAACTTCTAAATCATAGACAACACTAAAACTGGGCTGAAACGACAGAACACCCCTCCATAAGGCGACGATAATAGTCCGCCTGCACTCGCAAGAAAATACATCAAGTACAATATTTGTAGAATCTCTGCAACTCATCATGCAACTAATATCAAATGCTCGATATCACATAAGAATGAGTAGAAAGGAAATGAAGACATGATCTTCAATGAAATCAAAATTGCATGATGAGGAATCAAGAAAAGGAAATTCTCCTAACAGCCCTGTAGCCTCCCGCAGATAAGTACAGATGTCTCCGTATCGATCCACAAGACTCTACTAGACTTGCTCATGGCTTGTGAAACCTAAGTGAACCTAGAGTTGTGATACCGCAGTATAGAGAATAAAGCAAGAGACTCCAAGAAAGCAAACTAAATAATAGATACGAAAGTTACCCTACAAAAGGAGATTGGCTTCAACAACCCATAAGGGATGGCTTGCCAAGCTAATAGTCGCAAAGTTTTCCTACAAAGGGGTAGCTTCAACAACCCATAAGGGATGACTTGCCAAGCTACACAACTCTGAAAACTTTTGTACATACCAAGTTGTCACAACTAAAACCACTAAAAGGGTCGTGATGGTGCCTAACGCTGCCATTAGGCAAGCCAATAGTGAACTATCTATTTAGTGACTCATTTTATTATGATTAAAATAAAGCCTTGATTAAGTAAGGAAATTAATGCTTAGAAAATCATGAATATATAAAACATTAGTAAAACATAAAATAAAAATATTACAATAACAAGCAAGTTCATAAATACCTAGTAGGAAATCCCAAGATCGGGTGTCACAAGTGCATGCGCATCTAGTAGGAAGTACAATAATAATACAATGTCTCTTTGGAATGTAAGATAGACATGATAAAGTAAATAAATATGATGGAGACTCTATGTGCTGTGGATCATAACATGGAATACAGCTTTTCATAAAGTCTCCTCGGCAATTGGGCTTACGCGCCAAAATGACCCTTGGAAATAAACTTGCACAATAAGTGCAGAAGCGCAACATGAGTACATAAATCAAGGCGTACCTATTAAGTATCTAGCCTTGCCCAGGAGAAGTAGTGATGAGTCAACATCGACACTTACTAGTGGTCCAATAAATAAAATACAAGAATTTTAAGCAGGCATGAATTGTAATAGTATCAGTAGAATAAGAAACAGTAGTTAATGATATCCTTTAACAAAATATCATCATTTTATAAATTCCCACATACCGATGCCATCTCAAAAAATAAAAACCATTAAATAAACATCTGATCTCAAGTCATAAAAGGAATATCATGTAATTTCCAAGTTCCAATCAAGAGTCGTGGATATTCGGACTCCTCGCAGTTTTACATAGGAATTATGGCAAGGTTGTTCGGCCCAATTCATATAATCGTGTACATACATTTCCTTGGTAGTACGGCCCGATCCATGGATGCATCTCATATATATTGCCGAGACGTTTGGCCCGACCCCCAGGAAGAGAAGAAACTCATTGAATTACGGGCCACAGGTTTGCAACATAAAACAAAAATAGGAACATAAAGTAGTCACGACATTCACCACATTCGAATACCTCGCCAAACAACTCAATGTAATGTGATTTGATCTAACATGATCTCTAATCACGTTTTAATTATAAGTTTTAAGTAATTAGACTAACAAGTTGAATTCAGATAATACAATATTGCATGATAAAGTCCTATGTCTATCCGAACATAAACATGATATTAGCTACGTATGGACTCTCGTCACCTCGTGCATACGTGGCTACCACAATAAGAAGCACATAACAAATACAACACCTACGGGGTAGTATCCCTCTCACAAGGTTAGACAGGAGACTTACCTCGCCTGGGATTTCCATAATCGGCTCCAATGCCTCTCTAACACCTCAAACCGATTCCCGTCAATCCGAAACTAATCAAACAACGTGCAATCCAATAAAAATGTACTCCAATACTTATAATTTGACAATTTATAAAAATTCTCAACTTCACTCGAAAAGTCAACCCCAAGGCCCATGCGCCCGAATTCCAAAAACTTTCGAAAATAAACATTACCCACAATACCACAAACTCAAATAGATGATTTATTCTCAGTTCCATGTCTAATTTCGTGGTAAAAGTCCAAGATTTCAATTTATAGATTTTCTTCCAAAATCTCACAATTTCTACCAATTTTGCAAGTTAAAAATCCATATGTGTTCATGAAATACAATCAAAAGTGGTTTAGAAACACTTAGCCCCAAGTGGTGGATAAAATAGCTCCCAAACATCGCACCAAAATCGGCTCCAAGATAGAAATGAGATGAAATCCCAATTTTGCAAACTTATATTCTGCCAGGCCACTCTTCTTCATGAATGCAACATGTGCCTCACGTTCGCGAAGCACAAACTCATCTACAGTCCAAAACATTCTTTGCGAACGGAAGAGAAGTCTCGTGAACGCGATGCCTTACCAGGCCTGACTATCGCGAACGCGACCACCCTCTGCAAACGCATAGGCCATGACTACTAGGCCCTGCTCTCTTACGCGAACGCAGGTCCTTCATCGCGAACGCGATGAACAAACCATCCTCCAGCTCAAATCATTCTTTGCGAATGTATGATCCCCTTTGCGTTCGCGAAGAACAAAACCAGAACCTGCAAAAGCAGCAATAAAACATGGAGAAATGATCTGAAACCACCCCGAAACACACCCAAGGCCCCCAGGACCCAATCCAATCACACCAACAAGTCCCAATACCTTATCCAAACTTTTTCAAAAGGCTCAAAACGCCACAAATAACATCAAAACAATGAATCGACGATAAAAATCCTTATCTTAACTTTCAACATTCAAACTCCGCCTAACGCAACCGAATCATACTTAAACATTTGAATGACGTCAAATTTTATGTACAAGTCATAAATCACAATACAAACCTATTCCAATAATACCAAATTCCACTTCAAATCAAACTTAGAGAATTCTAAAACATAATGTCAACTTTCCTCAATATGCGTTGAAACGTTCCCGGTCCACCCGAAGCTCTATCCAAACATATGCCCAAGTCCAAAATCATCATACGAACCCATTAGAACCTTAAAATATCGGTTCGGAGATCGTTTTGTCAAAAGTAAAACCTTTGTTAGCTCTTTCAATTTAAAGCTTCCGAATTGAGAATTATCCTTCTAAATCAACTCCAAACTTCCCAAAAATTGAAAACAACCACGCATGAAAGTCATAATAAATAATGTGAGGCTAATCAAGGCCTCAAACCGCCGAATGATGCGCTTGACTTCAAAACAATTGGTCGGGTTGTTAAAAATTTCATATTGGATTAGGGCAAAAGTATGCATAAAAAATCAATCGAGAGTATCAACGAATCGGAATGTCAGGAGAGTAAAGATTTCCCCTAAATGTACCAAACCATGATTCCGCATAGAATCAATAATCAAAATAATTTTTAAATCTTCACATCGATACTTGCCATGTTAAGGCAAGCATCATTAGATCTTTCGCGCAAGAACTTCTCATAATCGGGCAAGTACCACATGATAAGGAGCCGAAAAAGGTGAGAGCGTCACTGGAGAATCATAAATTGACCAAGATACGAAAAAGGAAAGAATATATCCCATGTCGGCTAGGGTTTTGAAAGAGAGGGGAAGAGGAGAGACGAAGAAGGACGGCCAGTCTCGATGGAAATGGGGATTAGGATTTGGGTTGAGGGGATATAGGGAGAAAGGGGGAATTATTATGGGTCGTCGATCATTTGGGATCAAAAGCCAGTGATCAAGGTGGAGCGGGTCAGGTTTACTAGGTCAGGAGTGGGATTTGGGTCGTCCGGTTAGTTGTGGGAATCGGTCATGTGTATTTGGCTCAGGATTTTGACAACATTTGTACTGAAATTCAGCCTTTTATTCGGTTAAATTTTAAAACACATGAAATTAAATAAAAATAATTTAATAGAAAATGACTAACAAATAATAAAATACCATTTATGTAATTTAACACTTTAAAATAGTAGCTTAGGGTTATAAAAAATATAAAAATACCATTTTAAATTAAATAGTATACTAAATAAATTATTATAAAGAATATAGGCTATTAATACAAGTAATGGGTAAATGATATAAAAAATACAATGCAATTATAAGAAATAATATAAAATATCATAAAATATGCATAAAATTCTAAGAAATTATGAATAATTAGTTTTGCGCTGCTGATCACTCGTAAATAATTTTGGGGAAATAATAAATACATTATTTATCAATTATAGATGCTAGAATCCAATTTAAAAATGCTTATAATATATAATATGTCACGATCCAAAATCCAACTAGTCGTGATGGCACCTAATCTAACACGCTAGGTAAGCCAATTAATAACTATCCAATTTAATGAAATTTTTTTTTGAGACAAATAAATAATGAAATAACTGAACCTTAATACATTTCTCAAGGATTGGTAGTACAAATCATGAGCTTCTATGATTTAGATTTTACAAACTGAGTTGAAATAAGTACAACATCAGTTTGAAATATAAATGAACAGAATTTGAATCTAATGCTACCAAGGATAAGTGGTAGCCATAACTGGAACGCAGCTACATGTTCAATTCCAGCTCCCACCATATGCAACACCATCAGCATCCAACATCTGCACACAAGGTGCAGAAGTGTAGTATGAGTACAACCGACCCCATGTACTCAATAGGTAACAAATCTGACCTTAGGTTGAAAGTAGTGACGAGCTGGGACAAGGGTCAGAGTTCAACTCCAAGAATCAGCAACAGTTCATAACCACATAATTAAAATGGTACAAGAAATAACTTAGCTCGTTTACAGTTATGGGGGACAGGCATGCTTTTCAAGTATAACAGTAAATCCCAAATCTTTCACCAAAAACCCCAAAAATATAGGAGCAGTTTGAAAATCGTGATTTTCCGAAAATCCTTTCAACAATAAATAAGATGTTTCATTTTCAGATAGCATGAGGAGAATACATCTCTATGCTTATATGCCAATATACAGGTGAAATCACGAATGTCGCCATAGCCGGGTAGTAGGAAGAAATACATCTCTATTCATGTATCTCAAGTACGCATGTCAAATGCAATGCATCTCAATGATGAACTCATGTACTCACACTCTCATAGTACTCAATATCATTGTCTCGTATTCTCACTCACCATGCTCAATACTTAGCACACTCAGTCACACAGTACTGTACAGGGCAGATCCAGCCC
This sequence comes from Nicotiana obtusifolia, assembly GCA_002018475.1. Classification (NCBI taxonomy): domain Eukaryota; kingdom Viridiplantae; phylum Streptophyta; class Magnoliopsida; order Solanales; family Solanaceae; genus Nicotiana; species Nicotiana obtusifolia. Next base: position 10,375 of record MCJB01051920.1, read on the forward strand.
AAATGCAAACAAACCAAGGCATATCCAGTCTAAAGATGCAAATAACCAAGGCAGATCCAGCTCAGTGCAAATGAACCTAAATGCAAATAAACTAGGGCAGATCCAGCCCAATGCAAATGAACCAGGGCAAATCCAGCCCAAATGCAAATGATTGCCTTAATTGTGCCCTTTGTGGATGTACAGACTCCGGAGGGGTCGATCCAGCCCAGGCACTATAATAACGAAATCCTGGCATGAATCGATAAAGCATGCTGCGCGTGCAGCCTGATCCCATAAATATCACTCACAACAGGCCCTTGACCTCACTCAGCCATCAATCTCTCCAGTCCCTCGGGCTCACAGCACTCACGCTAAGCAGCCTTAATCAGTGATATGGGATGTGACAATATGCGATAGCAGAGACTGGGATATGATATGAAATGATGAATGCGATTGAGTGCATAACTATAATTAAGCAAATAACTCAACAATAAAGAACGACTACTATGGGTCCTAATAGTATCAGCATATAGCCTAAACCTGATTTCTAGCATAAATTACAACTCTAGTGCTCTAACACATAGAGTACAATAAAAATGTTCAGATAAGATAGATACCCAGTTTCATGGAATCCACTAAATCACAATTCACACGGTGCACGCCCACACGCCCGTCACCTAGCATGGGTGTCACCTTAACATCAATTACATAACACGTAATTCGAGGTTTCATACTCTCAGCACCAAGTTTAAAAGTGCTACTTACCTCGAGCAAGCCAAGTCCAATATCGAGCAAGCGAAACCATACTCCAAAATTGCCATCTAGCGCGTACCGACCTCCGAATGGCTCAAAACTAGCCGAAAGCAACTCAAATACATCCAAAAATGCCAAAGAAAACAACCCGATCAATAAAGGACCAATCATTAATCAAAAGCCAAAAATCAACCAAAAACCCAAAATCGGGCCCGTACCTCGTAACCCAAAAAAACTCACAAAATCCGATAACCTAGTCAATTATGAGTCCAACCATACTAGTTTCATTCAAATCTGACTCCGAACCGATGCTCGAAACTCAAATCCCCTAATTTCTCTTTTGAAACCCTCAATAAAATGCCAAAAACGAAGGTAGAAATGATATAAAAATAAAAAATGAGTAGAGAACACTTATCCCAATCCACATGGTGAAAATTGCCTCAAAAATTGCTTCAATCTGAGCTCCATAGCTCCAAATATGATGGAATGGCCAAAACCCCCCGAAATAGAGTGCTTATAATTATGTCCAGGCATTCCTCTTATGCGAACGCGAAAAACACATCGCGTTCGTGATGAACAAAATAATTTGCCACCAAAAATACTCTACGCGTTCGTGGCATAGCCCTCGCGAACGCGATTCACAACAACTCCAACCTTACAAGATCGTATCATCCACTTCGCGAACACAAAGGCATTCTCCAAGTCCCCATCTTTTCATCTCTGCACTATGCGAACACAAGCATAAGGACGCGAACGCGATGTCCATGCCTTACAAAGGTACGCGAACACGTTCCACTGTCACGAACGCGATGGAGGAAAATGACTGGCTCCTCTAATACACTATGCGATCACGGCCCAGTCTTCGCGATCGCGAAGAAGGTTTAAAACACCAAATAATAGCAGTACGAGCAGTGAGAACATGAAGAAAAATGGCCAAGAAGCAATCCGAAACACGCCCGAGCCTCTCGGGACCCCGTCCAAATACACCAACAAGTCCCATGACATAATGCGGACCTACTCAAGGCCTCAAATCACACCTAACAACATCGACACGACGAATCGCACCTCAATTCGAACTTGAATGAACTTTGAACTTCCAACTTCCAAAACTCGCACCGAAACATATCAAATCAACCCAGAATGAACCTAAATTTTGCACACGAGTCCCAAATGACAAAAAGAAGCTATTCTAATTCCAGGAAACACAATCCGAATCTGATATCCTCCAAGTCAACTCTCAGTCAAACTTATGAACTTTCCAAACCTTAAAATTTTCAACTTTAGCCACTTTGTGCCAAAACCTTCCAGAAACATCCAAACACAAATCCGGGCATACGCCCGAGTCCAAAATCACCATCCCAACCTAACGGAACCATCGAAACCTCAATCGGAGGTCAAATGCTAAAAAGTCAAACTTAGTCAACTCTTCCAACTTAAAGCTTAAATCATGAAATTCATTCTTCCAAGTCGATTCCGAGTAACCTGAAAACTAAAATCGATGATTCACACAAGTCATAGTGCATCATACAAAGATACTCATGCCTTCAAACTACCGAGCGAAGTGCAAATGCTCAAAACAACCGGTCGGGTCGTTACATCCCCCCACTTAAACATACATTCGTCCTCGAACGTGCCGAGAGTCGTTCCAAAGCCATCAAACCGCCATGTGACCTTACCATGCACATACCTGGTGGTGATCCCACGTCACCCTATTCCCTATAGGCCCGATAACACAACATAACTGAAGATCATTATTTCAAACTTAGCCCGTGAACCGCAGAATCCAATTTCCAACACTCGAAATTCCTTACAATAGTTGAATCTCGCATCTGAACAATGTTAAGTATGAACAAGCTGTACCAAGCCAATACTATAACCCAAGAGGTAACCACATGACTTGCATAAGCGTAGCAAAATCTCCGATCACAATAGTTGTTCAAAACACTCAATACCGATAATAAACCTCATATCAAACAAAACTCTTTCTACAACATTCGTACATTGCCGATGATGATAGAAACACGCAGAAACTCATAACCACTTATCAAATCAACAAATCATGAAACTCTCCCTGCTTCGACATGAACTATAGCCACTTTCTAAGCCGACTTCCGACATTATTCTTCCAAATATACCGCAATCAGATCCGATAGCACTCATCGTAGGTCCAATGACCTCATCTCGTCAAACACAACCATTCTATTGACATGCAACACCAATACGACCTAGAGCCACAAACTATGCAATCTGTGCACCAATACGCAATAACTCAATGCACCAAAAAATGGAAAATGACGCAATTCAGAAAACTGTCCAGCAAGCTCAACAAGCACCACCACCACAACTGCAATGCTAAAAAACCATCCTACATAGTAGAACCAAGATACATGAATCAAACACAAAGGATCGTATCTCAACATAACTCTGTTGCAATGCGTGACCCCATCCAGACAGTGGTCAATATGAAATACCTCAGCCACCATGCTCAAAATCAATAACCACGCGTAATTCGACATCAAGTACCCGAGGTGCATGACCATAATCACGGAGAAGAAAATAACACAATACCACAGTCCGAAAAGAACATAACTAATGCGCAATCAATCATTCGGCACCCTAATACCTATCTCGCTCAAATTTGCCAGAAGGCCCAAATAGAACCGCACCATGTGTGCATATAACCAACGAATCACAACCCCTCGTGGAATAGAAGGGTAACTCATAGAACATATCAGAACACAAATAAGCTCATCTCTAACAGAATGGCACATCCCTCCATAATAGCATACGGAGTCAACTAATTCGACCCGGTGCAGAATACACATCCTTATTGGGCCTATCAATGGACCCCAAATCAACTCTGGCCACCCACAATATATACGTAACCCTCCGAAGGTCCACAATGACCTAACCATAACACATACCATCCTCTGGCTAGCTCTCGCCACATTTTCACAGTCCACAACCACGAAACAATCTGCTCTTGAGAACTCCCAGCCTCCAAATCCATAGAACACATGAATCATCATATCTGATCCCAACTCCACTGCCCAAATGTCTAACACATATCTCACACACAATCATCCTACAAGGAACTTCTATAATTCTTCCGTGGCACATGGATAAATCTAAATATCAGTAGTCAATCAACCAGGCGAGTACCACAACACCAATGAAGCATCCAAAGTCAGAACATAGTGCACCTTATGAAGTGTACACTCTTCTAAGGCAATACCAAATAGTAGTATCATTCACCTAGTCTTCTGAAACCGTCCGTGTTGCCTAAGAATTCATGACCTTCCCTTCAAAACTGAAATGTGACCTTGCACGCGTAATTCTTAATCCCACACAACATACCGCACAAATCATGGCATCATATGAAAAGTACGAGGATCTCTAATCAACTCTGTGTCACAAGCAGAATACATACCCTGTCAGTCAGAAACGTTCCATTTGAGATCCCATCCCGGAGAAAACTACAAGACGCAACATGCTTCTCATCTCGGTAGGAAATTCCATGTCAACCGTGATAAAAACCATAGAGAACTCTTCGAAACCCATTTGCACCTAACTAAGCCCTCAGAACTAAATATCTCTAACTCAACCAAGCCACGCAAGTCGTCAAACCCAAGAGTATTGCCAAAAAGCACCTGTAGAGACTCACAACATCATAAGTACCCAAAGAACAGATCATATCCATTTAAGTGCTGACCCAACCTACTCCCCAGCTGTCTTATTTCTCTGCGTTCCGTGCGAATTACCCTCAAATTTACACTTCTCCTTGCTAGAACACCATGATCCTTACCCAAAGCTCACCGCAACGTATCCTAGCACAAAACCACACCGCCATAAGGCCCATAAGCTGATGTATTCCTTCTTAAGCACCCCAAAAGTACCACAACCGAGACACCCACTCTGAAAAGACCTTCTATGAACCTAAAGTCGTTAACTTCACCCTCTTGACGCTGAACTGTATAATCCATAATGATATAGAAATACTGTGAGTCCCAACACCATCCAATGTAAATCTCAGATTCTAACCATATACCAATCCTGAAAATTCCCGATTGCCACATATAATTCTTAAATCCATTAGAACCCTTTCGAGAGTCATCTACTATGCTCAAATCTCAATTGAACCGCCCAAACGGGCCGAACGACCTGTGCCTCATTAGCGTGACAACTCCAAAAAATTCAACCCCGCCTTAACGCAACCCAGAAAATTTCTACACAATGCGCACTACATCCTTCATGAATAAATTATTCCATGATTCTCATATACCTATAAAGTGTAATACACCACGCATCCAAAAATTTTCTTGCTTAAGTCATTCACAGAACCAGCTTCTGCAAGTCATAACATATCCATAAGTATGCCTCAAACTGAAACCAATACAATACATAACAATGCAATCAAATCGTCGGTAGCAGACTCCCCTACTTGGCTCAAAGCCATAGATAAAAACACTCGATAATCCATATAATACCTCAAATAATCTACGAATCTCGCATTCATCCTCGTAACTGTCAGGTCAACCATTAAATTGATCCACTCTCAAATCGCACAAATATAACCCATTGGTAGAAAAGAAAGCCTCCACACAATATCATAAGGATCACACATCCGTATATTACCTCGCAGGTTATAACCCACCTGCTTAGCCTCAAACTGACGTTTCTCTATACCCTTTCACAGATACAACCACTACGCAATCACTAGATCTTCCTGAGTCTGAACTCATCAACAAGACACTAGTATCTAATTCATTCCATATTTAAACAACATGGAAGACACTCCAATACACTCATAACTCGAGACTATATGTCACATCAAGACAAAAATCAAGCCCAATAGTCCTTCTCACATCCCAAGAGAACACTTCTCGTCACGTTCAAACCATCTGAACACATCTCGCAGTCACATCATGCTCATCATATAGCCCTCTAGCCACTCATCGAGCCACAAATTCCACTCATAGGGATACTACCAGACATATAAGTCCAAAAGCACGTACTTACACAACCAAAATCCTCGTGCTCAAGCACATTTCAAAACCGGCCTCAAGTCCTCCATACTGGCCCATCATCAGCACAAAGAAATCAAATCTCGCACCTCATCCATGGAATCACAAGCCATCAATGCGCAACTAATATCGAGCGCTCACATGCACATACGAATGCGTAGAAGTAATTCAAAGAGATACACTTGTAGAACCTATTAACCTAGAGCTCTGATACCAACTTGTCATGACCCTAAATTCAACTAGTCGTGGTGGCACCTAACCCAACCAGCTAGGTAGGCCAATTAACAACTATCCAATTTAATGAGATATTTTTTTTGCGACAAATAAATGATAAAATAATTTTACCTTAATATATTTCCCAAGAACTGGTAGTGCAAATCATGAGCTTCTAAGATTTAGATTCTTCAAAATGAATTGAAATAAGTACAACGTCGTTTTGAAATATAAATGAACAGATTTCGAAGTAATGCTACCAAGGATAAGCGGTAGCCATAACTGGAACGCAGGTACATCTTCAATTCCAGCTCCCACCGTATGCAGCAGCATCAGCAGCCAACATCTGCACGTAAGGTGCAGAAGTATAGTATGAGTACAACCGACCCTATGTACTCAATAGGTAACAAACCTAACCTTAAGCTGAAAGTAGTGACGAGCTGGGACAAGGGTCAGAGTCCAACTCCAATATCCAGCAACAGTTCATAACCATATAATAGAAATGGTACAAGAAATAACTCAGCTTCTTCATAGTTACCGGGGATAGGCATGCTTTTCAAGTATAACAGTAAATCCCAAATCTTTCATCGAAAATCGTGATTTTCCCAAAAACCTTTCAACAATAAATAAGACGTTTCATTTTCAGATAACATGAGGAAAATACATCTCTGTGCCTACATGTCAATATACAGGTGAAATCATGAATGTCACCACAGCCGGTTAGCAGAAGGAAATGCATCTCTATGCATGTATCTCAAGTACGCATGTCAAATGCAATGCATCTCAATGATGAACTCATGTACTCACACTCTCAGAGTACTCAATCTCATTGTCTCGTATTCTCACTCATCGTGGTCAATACTCAGCACTCTCAGTCACTCAATACTGTATAGGGAAGATGCAGCACAAATGCAAATAAACCAAGGCAGATCCAGCCCAAAGATACAAATAAACCAAGGAAGATCCAACCCAATGCAAATGAACCTAAATGCAAATAAACCAAGGCAGATCCATCCCAATGCAAATGAACCAGGACAGATCCAGCCCAAATGCAAATTATTGCTAACAATTGCGCCCACTATGGATGTGCAGACTCCGGAGGGGCCAATCCAGCCCAAGTGTTATAATAAGCCAAATCCTGGCATGAATTAATAAAGCCTGCTATGGCGTGCAGCTCGATCCCATAAATATCACTCACCACAGGCCCTCGGCCTCACTCACTCAACAATCTCTCTAGTCTCTGGGCTCACAACACTCACGGTAAGCAGCCCTAATCAGTGATACGATATGAGACAATATGCGATAACAGAGACCGAAATATGATATGAAATGATGAATGTGACTGAGTATATAACTGTAATTAAGCAAATAACTTAATAACAACGAATGATATTGTGGGTCCCAATAGTGCCAGCATATAGCCTAAACATGATTTCTAGCATAAATTATAGCTCAAGTGCTCTAACACATAGAGTACAATAAAAATGTTCAGATAAGATAGCTACACAGTTCCATGGAATCGACTAGATCACAATTCACACGGTGCACGCCTACACGCCCGTCATCTAGCATGCACGTCACCTCTACATCAAACACATAACACGTAATTGGGGGTTTATTGCCCTCAGCACAAAGTTTAGAAGTGTTACTTACCTCGAGCAAGCCAAATGATACTTCCAAATTGCCATCTTGTGCGTACCGACCTCCGAATGGCTCGAAACTAGCCAAAAGCAACTCAAATACATCAAAAATTACAAAAGGAAACAACACAATCAATAAAGGTCGATTCTTTAATCAATAGCTCAAAATCAACCAAAAAGCGAAACCCGGGCCCACATCTCGGAACCAAACAAAACTCACAAAATCCGATAACCCATTCAATTACGAGTCCAACCATACTAGTTTCACTCAAATCTGACTTCAAACTGATGTTCGAAACTCGAAAATTCACTCCATGAAACTTTGGACAAAACCCCCCCAATTTCTCTTTTGAAACCCTCAATAAAATGCCAAAAATGAAGGTAGATTCATGATATAAAAATCGAAAATAAGTAGAGAACACTTACCCCAATTCACACGGTGAAAATTGCCTAAAAATCACTTCAATCCGAGCTCCATAGCTCCAAATATGATGAAATGACCGAAACCCCCGAAATAGACTACTTATAATTCTGCCCAAGCATTCCTCTTACGCAAACGCGGAAAACACATCGCTTTCGCGATGAACAAAATAATCTGCCACCAAAAATACTCTACGCGTTTGCAGCCAGTCCCTAGTGAACGCGATTCACAACAGCTCAAACCTTACGTGATCGCATCATCCACTTAGCGAACGCGAATGCATTCTCCCTAGTCCCCATCTTCCCTCACGCCGAAACATATCAAATCAACCAGGAATAAACCCAAATTATGCACACAAGTTTAAAATCACATAACAAAGCTATTCCAATTTTCGAAAACACAATCCGAATCTGGTATCCTCCAAGTCAACCTCCGGTCAAACTAATAAAATTTCCAAACCTTCGAATTTCCAGCTTTCGCCAATTTGTGCTGAAACCTTCTAGAAACATCCTAACGCAAATCCGGGCATTTGCCCGAGTCCAAAATCGCCATCCGAACCTAATAGAACCATTGAAACTCCAATCCGAGGTCAAATGCTAAAAAGTCAAATTTGGTCAACTCTTCCAATTTAAAGCATAAATCATGAAATTCATTCTTCCAAATCAATTCTGAGTAGCCTAAAAACTAAAACCGACTATTCACACAAGTCATAATACATCATACGGAGCTACTCATATCCTCAAACTACCAAGCGAAGTGCAAATGCTCGAAACGACAGGTCGCGTCGCTTTAAAATGAAAAATGTTTCATAAAACCTCCATAATAATAATTATAAAAATGCCATGAAAATAATAAATTGATATCTATGTTATGGGGTTATAATGCATGGAAATACCCTATAAATAATACTTTAATAATATATAGAATATACTATAAAATATATCAACCCACAAAGGCTAAATGGAAATTATAAGGGAGAAATTTAGTATCAACAACTGCCCCTCTTTACTCGAGAATGATAAAAGAATTGTTGGATAAAGACATCAAGATGATGGTCAATTTTGTCCGAATGAGATGTTTATAATATGGGGGCTGAACCCTGGTCCTTGAGCTTCCTACATATCTCCTGTGTAACGGGAATCAGGTGGCATGCAGTTTTGGATCCAAAGGCAAATGAGGCCTATGGAGTTATTATAGAAAGATAGTGTTCTTCGGTGATATTGTGAATGGTTGATATCACAAATTGAGAGTATGGATGACAAAAATAAGGAATTGATCGTTACGAATGCGTAAAGCAATGTGCTTATGGAACAGTTACAGGAAAGAAAATAGCTCAATTATCGGTTAGTGGTTATTTTGAGATATCAAATAATGTGAACGTTGAATAGAAACTAAAGCGACAATCTCTCCTGTTTGAAGAATGGTTACCTTCTATGTTTCCTGCAAATCTCAAAATACAACTAATACGGAGAACATATAGATGCGCAGTAGTTACAATAACATAGTTGTGAGTGCGAGAACTTAAACATGATGCATATTCTCTTTGGACCATGAAAACTGTCTTTGGATGATCCGAATGATGTCCTTAGACCATGACATCCTGGGCCATTAAGCATATATAAGGGATTCTCAAGCCATGCAATGGTATCGTTGTGCCATGGATGGTGCCGTCGGACTATGGCGCATTTGTATAATGATAAGTAGCTTTGACGTCCTTAGGCCATAGAATGTTATCCTTGGGCTATGGAGATGGTGCCTTTGGACGATGACGCCTTCGGATGATGTGGAAATTTTTTAGCCCATAAAATGCAAGGGTGTAACAGTATTTGACTGTTTGACAAGGAAGATTGGCAGGATTTAGCCACATGTAGGTAATTAAGGTAAGTCTTAGCCTTACAGAAGGATGGGACAGAGCTTTTAGCCTCATGCAAATGGAGGAGGGAAGTGCGTAGCCTTATATGAGTAGGAGGGTCGTGCTTGGCCTGATGCAATTGTTAGGGCAATGCTTAGCCCTGTGCAAATGTGGGGGTAGTTGCCTCATGCAAATCAAAGGGTAGTGCTCGGCCCTAGGCAAAAAGTCAAGGTAATGCTTATCCCTATGCAGGTGTGAAGGCAATGCTTAGCCTCATACAAGTAGAAGGATCTCCTGAACCCATGCAAGTATTAAGGGTAATGCTCAGCCTACACAAATAGTTAGGGCAATGCTTATCCCTATGCAGATGTTGTGGCAAAGCTTAGCCTCATGCAAGTAGAAGGGTTATGCTTGCCTTGATGCAAATAGTGAGGGCAGTGCTTAACCCTATACATGTGTGAGGCAGAGCTTAACCTCATGCAATAATGGAGGTAAAGATTAGCCTCATGCAAATACAAGAAAGGAAAGCAATTCTTAGCTTGACACAGTTAGGCTTGGTAGCACTTGTCCATATGAAGATAGTCATCTCGTCGTATATCCTTTGTGGATATCCCTGATAATGTTGCACATGTTGTCCCTGCATTTAAATAAAAATGGTGAGTTCGGGAAAAAGGTTGATTCGTGCTTTTGACTCCATATTTCATCCTAGCTTCTGGCTTTACCTTTGAAATTTCTTGTGCTTTGAGCCTGTCTGGGTAGCATTTGGATATTACAAAGATTAATTTTTGAAAACATGCATTTGCAATTGGTCCGTCATAAAAAATCCAGTTACTAAAATATATGATAATGCATGAAGTAAATTATTTTGTTGAAACGTAAACTGTGACGCATTTTGAGACGTTGCAACTTCCTTATCCTACATAGAATGGTGGGGATTCTCTCAAAATTCTAATAATGCCCCTAGTTCTGACCGATCAGCTTTGATATGTTTCCCACTAATATTCTTCTAGTGGCTCTTGGTGCGACCGTATTGAACTGATTCAAAGCTTGCCTCAATCCATTGATCATGGAGGGAAATGGAAATTTTATTATAATGTGACCGAACCCACAAGGATGCCTACATTTGTCCTCTTAGATGGGAATCAGGTCAAGCGTAGTTCATGTTACATAAAGAAGAAAGTACAAATACAATCTTAGACATAATATCTTTTGACCGCGTGTAACTTGATGTGTTTCGTCCATATCTCTCTATTCGTTCCTACTGGTATGAGTACTCATCCAGTCAGTACTCGGTGCACCATCTAAGGACCCTACCAGTACAGTGAGAAGTTACCCATTACCTTATCCTGATGTGGGAAGATTCGGTTCAAAACCTGTTGCCCGATGTGAACTGTCTTGGTCTTACCTTCTTGTTGAAAGCCTTTGCCATTCTGTTCTGGTAAAGTTGACCGCGACACGTCGTATTCATTCTTTCCCCGTCAATGAGAACCAATTGATCATTTTGACTATGTACCCATTTTGCGTCACCGAGCTTAGTTTCCTATATAATCCGTAAGGAAAGGATTTCTACCTCGGTGGGTATAACAACTTCGGTACCATAAACCAATAGATAGTGAGTTGCCGCAGTTGATGTTCGGACCGTGTGTGGTATCCAAGCAAAGCAAATGGTAACTTCTCATGCCACTATTTTTAGTTGTCTATCATGTTCCTTGGTATCTTATTAATATTCCTGTTGGCGGCTTCTACAGCTCCATTCATCTAAGATCTGTATGCGGTGGAATATCTTGAATGTCTCGCACATGGCCTCCATCTGATCACTGTTAAGGCTGACGGCATTGTTAGTGATAATTGACTTGGGAAATCCGAACCGGCGGACAATACGACCTCGAACAAAATCTGCTACGACCTTCTTTGTCACGGCTTTTAGGAGGTAGCTTTAAACCATTTGGTGAAGTAATAAACGGATGCCAGGATAAATCTGTGTCCGTTGGAGGTGGAAGGCTCGATTGGGCCAATGACATCCATTCCCCTAGTGGTAAAGGTCCAGGGCAAACTCGTCACATTAAGTTCATTGGGTGGAACCTGTATCATGTCAGCATGTACCTGGCACTGATGGCACTTCTAAACATACCTGATGCAGTCAGTCTCCATATTCATCCAGAAGTATCCTGCCCTTAGTATCTTCTTAGTTAGGACGAATCCATTCATGTGAGGTCCGCATGTTCCGGCATGTATTTCTTCAAGCAATGTGGATGCTTCCTGGCGTCAACACATCTTAGCAACCCTAGATTGGGAGTCCTTGTGTACAAAATTCCTTCACTCCAAAAGAAATGATTAGCTAACCTTGTAGTGTGCGCTTTTGAGTATCTTTAGCGCTTTCTGGGTATTCTCCTTTTTCCAGATTCTCCCTAATGTCATGAGACCATGGCTTCCCATCAAATTCTTCTTCAACATGGGGATGATAGGAAGGCTACTTACGGATCTCTATCAGGGTAATATGTTTTATCTAGATGTTGTATCATGGAAGACAATATGGCCAATACGTATGCGAACTTGTTCTGAATCCGGGAATCATGCTTGAATTGTATCTTTGTGAATCTCTTTATCAATCCTTGCAGACAGTGCAAGTATGGCAATTGTTTCACCCTATTTTGCACTAGTCACGACATGATTCAATTTTTGGTTTCTCTGTTGTTAATGAAAGAGAGTCGCCACCTAATATTTAAAGGTATACTAGGGTACCAATTTATTACTAAGTCATGTTGTTATTATTAGTCTGCTAACCGGTGAGATTATGGGTAAGGGTTTTTGTTATTCTAAGGGGAAGGTGTTAGGCACCCCTTAAAATCTACCTAGGGTAGCTCCATAGGATTTAGACTAAGTTTGGGATCAATTATTTATAAAAGGCTTTGACTAGTGATAACGAATGTCGCTTACTATATATCTAAGTATGGTATTGATAGAGATAATGCGGTGTCTTAGAGGGATATGTATTTATGAAGAGGTTTATAAGATATATTGAAAGGGTTTTGAAATTGGTACGTAAGTGGTATGGATTTTTATTAGTTTATAAAAGGGATTGAGTTATGAAAATACTTTGATTTGGGGGATGGCCATATATATAATGCTAAAGGGACGTTTCTGAAAAAGCATATCTAGAATTTTACCTTAGATTCGAAGGGTTTTTAAAGAAGGGGTTATTTTACCGAAAAAATTCCTTAAGGGCGACAGTTTCTTGAAATTCTGATTTTCCTTTTGAAAATGAAACTGACATCTGATTCTTCCTTCTAACATAGAGCTGTTGTTTTGTTAAGTTATGGATTTCAAAATCTTTAAAGGAAAGAAGGCTGAACAAAAAACATAGTAATTAGCGAGCAAATTGTTACTAGCGAACTAAAGATCTCTTACTAGCTAATTTCCCTTTTAAACCCTATGTTGTTAAGTCAGCCTAAGTTTACATGGTACCAAAGCATGAAAGAAAAACATGTGTTCTAATATATGCTTGTTATATACATGAGAGATAAACAACGATAAATACATAATAAATACAACTAACATTGAACTATTATAAGTAGTAAACTAAATTAACGAGATAGTAATAATGGTAAAGGAGTTGAGGGAAAGAGGACTGGACTCTGTGATTAGGCCTCAAGAAAGTAGGCCCAGCAGCGAAGAGAAGCAAATACAAGATGACTTTGGACTCCTCGATGAAATGCAATAAAGCTGGAGCTAGGCCTGAGTTCATCATGAACTCAGTGGGCCAAACAAATGTACGTGTGAAAGAATAAGAAAGTCATTAGACATATATCCCATATATATTTAACATATTCTAATTACAAAAAATACTTTGATGTACATAACAAATACACAAATAGATAATTGAAGCAAGAATAAGAGTAATATGGTAGAGAAAATTATACATTAATGTGGTGGCTTTACTTAGCAAATAATTCACATTGGAAACATTGCGTTGTCATTAAACACAAAACCCATGAAGAACTGAATGTGTCAATGAATTAAGAGCTTAGGAGGGAACCCCACTCGAGGTCAATGTTCCCTTTGGATCCTCCAACACTTCATTGTTTCCAAGGGACTCAACGCCCAGGGCGATGCTTGTGCCGGGGAGGGCAACCCATCCTAGAGTCGAACTCTGCTCCCAAATACCCTTAATCACTAACTACATGTTTTCCTTGCGGGTTTAAGTGCCAATGAGGCCCTTCCTCTTAATGAAATAACACAAGAGAATACAAATTATTATTATTGATATATACGAAACCACATATCAAGGAGACTTAAAGGGGGAGGGGCTGAGTTCAGAATACTCATAGATAAAAAGAGGTCTCATAATCACACCATTGTAGGAATGAATCATTAAAGCATAACATATAACACTACTTAGCACCTTAAAGACATTAAAGCAGATTAAAACCAATAGTCTGGCCAGCTATTTCCACATAAAGGTTATCAAAGTCATGGGATTAAACTCTTATCATGATTACATTTTCACAGGTTCAAATATGGGACTCCTGAAGTCACAATAGGATCATGCTTCTCATAGTATTAGCAAGTCAATGTGTTCAGATAATTTCAACAAAGGAGCTTCATAAGGTTTGAGAGTCAAGTTCAACTTCAGGTTAACAGTAAAGAGGAGGACTAAGCATCACCCAAAGCAGAACATAGTGTTACCGAGTTAAGCACGGAGACTAGCAACATTCAGTCAACTGTTCATAGGCAAGGTAAAGGAGATAGTGATCTCATATAGGGAAAAGAACTTTACACATTACAAAACCAAGTTGATCATGCAAATGAAGTAACGAAATGGAAAAAGTGTATCAAAACCAGGTTAATTCAAACACAAGTCTAGTTTAGCATGTAAGTATGAGGTGACTATGTTTCAATTCTTATAACTATAAATTGACTATAACAGCATGTCTAAATCCTACTTTCATGAAATACAAGCTAATGATAGATCTATGCATACTTAATAGAATTTCAGCAGGGGCTCAATGAGGTGAAGGACATGGATGTATTGCACACATGTGTGAAGATCTCAACAGACTATGGAATAAAAAAACTCAATTGTACAGCAGTTATTAGTTGATTTTATCCAAACAAATCATGACTTACAATGAGAAGAGAAAAATAGTTTAACCTTACAGAATATACATGAAGCAAAGAATCTTGAGAAGAAAATAACTTGATGCAAATGAGATAGTTTCCTATGCATACAATAGTTGAGTATGATCATGAAAACACTGTAGTGATAGCTCAGATATCACCCTCAGAGTTAACAGGTAAAGATATAGAGAGGAAAGGAAACTAAACACTTAGACTCTTTCAACTAAGTTAAGTGACATGGACATATTTTATATTAATTATGATTACCAAGTAACGAACCTAATCATAAAAAAATAGGATGCATGGAATAATATGCAGAAATGAATATTATAACAGTATTATTGGTGAAAGGAAAAATATGAACATGATTGATTTAACAATGATAATAGTCAAACAGAGTAGAGACCATAGTGGTAACTCAGAAAACGGATTAACAAAACACAGGCAGACACGAAGATATTTAGACATTGTAAGTTCAAACTTAAGGTTAAGAAATAGGGGAACAAAAGTCATGAACAAGTTCAGGTTTCATTTTAGCAATAACTATCAAGTA
>MCJB01051921.1:0-25926 GCA_002018475.1 Nicotiana obtusifolia
TTGCCCCTGAATTTCTTTTTCTGCTCCTTAGCTTGTCCAAAAGGCCTTTTCCTCTTCTTACTTTTTGGAGAAGTCTCCTCAACGATGTTAGCTCCCATAATCGTTGAATTTCCACGAGACCTCTTCTCGGCTGTTTTGTTGTCTTCCTCAATCTTGAGATGAATCACAAGATCTTCCAACTTCATTTCTTTGCGTTTGTGCTTAAGATAGTTTTTGAAATCTCTCCATGAAGAGGGCAATTTTTCAATCATTGCAGCCACTTGAAATGCTTCATTCACGACCATACCTTCAGCAATAAGGTCGTGAAAAATAAGTTGAAGCTCCTGGACTTGGGTTCCAACAGTTTTGCTGTCTATCATTTTATAGTCTAGAAACTTTGCAACCACAAATTTCCTTCAAGCATGCATCTTCAGTCTTGTACTTTTTCTCAAGTGTGTCCCATAATTCTTTCGAAGTCCCCATAGCACTATAGACATTGTACAAGTCATCCTCCAAAGCACTTAAGATATAACCTTTGCAAAGAAAATCTGCCTGTTTTCATGCCTCAACAATCATAAACTTCTCGTTGTCCGGAATATCCGCAGCAGGCACTAGAGGTTCTTCACTGGTGAATTTCTGCATACCAAGTGTGGTAAGCCAGAAGAACACCCTTTGTTGCTATCCTTTGAAGTTGGCTCCAGAAAATTTCCCCGGTTTCTCAGCCGGTGGAACAGAAGTTCGGCTTGTTGCCGCAACAGTCGTAGAAGAATTTCCATTAACAGTTGCTATTTCTTAATTCTCACTGTCAACAATAGAAGAATTCAATTAATGGAAAAACAAAACAGTAAACAGTACTGTAAAAATGATAAACAATATATATTTATAAAACAGAAGTTTTTATATACTGTTTTACAGAATACGATGAAGTTTTTATGTTCTTCAAATCGTTTCTGAATTTTAATATTCTGATGAAGTTTTAATATCTTCAAATCAGAATAGAAAAATTCAGTGGGAGTAGAAAACCACACAGGTTTTAATCTCCAAAAGCAGAATACAGATTAAAATAATAATTTCCTTAAGATTGTTATTTTTAATATTAACCAGTGTACATTTAATCTATTTAAAAAACTTAATAAAACAGTGTAAGAATAAAAACTGTAAAACAGTAGAAGAAATTGTAGAAGAACAGAAATCGAGCCCACTTAGTTCAAAGTGTTTCCTTAAGGAAATTATTCCCCTCACAGTGCTCGAGGTAATTGGAATATCCCCTCCCAGGATAGAACGATTAACTTACCAGAAAAGTAGTACTCCAATGCTGGTAACAGCGAACCACTTTGCGGGAGCATATCACACAGAATATCAGAATATTTGTATAGCAGAAAGTTTTAATAGTAGATGAAATTTTCGTGTGAATTCTGAAAAAACATCAAATATTTATAGCCATTAAAGTACTGATTTTGAATGTTTGCAACCATTCAGATCAGTCACCACGTTTTTGGAGGGAAATTTGAAAAAATCCGAGAAGAGAAAATGGACCGGGTTGCGGGTCAGGGTCGATCCGCGTTAAATGGATTCTTAATTATTAATTAATTAATTAAGCAAAATTTTGTCCAAAAAGATAATCAATCAATCTTTTCCGAAGCCGAAGCCATAGCCGAAGCCGAGCCGAGCGAGCGACGACGACGGCGCGAGGGGTCCTTGCCTCTTCAACCCTTTTAGCAACTAGAGAAGGTGTAATGTAATATATACACATCTATTTTTCTTTCTTTTTCCGATGTGGGACAAACGCTTTAATCAAAGCAAAAAGGGACCTTTTACATTCCCTTCACTTTTTATCCCGTCATTTCCCATTCACCTTTATTGATACCCAACAGAAATTAGGGAAATAGGTCTGTTCTCTAACGGTTATTTCTAGGTTCCGACGATCGCCATATTTTTGTTTAAAGTTTAAATTTCCCACTATCAGTTTTTTTGGTCTAACATTTTTTTTAATGACTTTCCGACTGAACGGTTCACAAATGTGAAGGCGGGAATTATTTTCCACTATTATTCTGGAAAAAAAAAGTAATGAACGGCACCTACGGCAAGATCCGTCATCTTGGCAGGAATTGCTTTAAAATTTGGAACCTACGGGTTTTTTAGATTTTCAATACCCATGTTTCCCGAAGCTAGAAGGGTAGATTCTGGGTAGCTCATCCCCTCCCCACTCGGGTGCTTTCAGAGCCCGATGAGAGAATGCGAGACCTAATCTTAAGAGGGGTAGCTCATTTACCGATCGGAGTTCCTGCGCTTTAAGTTTCTAGACGGGCTTACTTGCTTGTTTAGCTTGCCTTTCGAATTCACATGCTATCCGTTTTTTTTTACAAACATTTTTCGACTATTTCAGTCGCAAATTTAGTCCTATTAGCGACCGCCTAATATTCATGCAAAAATTTCAGTCGGGAATTAATATTTTTTTAATAGTGAACGTTTCACATCTCCAAACACATGTGTACAATACAAAGTTCAACTACTCTCGTCAGATTAGGCTGGCGAAGATAAAAGATGTTATGAAAATAATGAGGATTAAAAAGGCTTGTGGCCTAGATGGCACAGGTTTGGAAGTGTCTTGAGGAAGTTGGAGTAGGATACTTACTATCATAGGTGTGATTTATGTCGGTCCGAAAACTGTCCGATGTTCACCATCGAGCGGCAGTCAAGCCCAGCCTTGACTTCAGCCTTTCCAACACTAAAATTCTTTTTAGGACATTGGGACTTAGAATAAAATTTAGGCAGCAAGTAAAGTAATGGCATGCATGAAATTTACAGGAATCTTTTCCCAATTCATATTAATATGTGAATACAATAACACAGTAAAGCCAACTCCATGGCCAACAACAAATAACACCCTAGTTCCTTGCCCCAAAATGATTTCCTACCCTTAGAAATTACAATTAGACGTTTTTGGCCAACACTTTACCACAAGACTAAGTTCTACCCTTTGGGACAGCCTGATGTACTTTTTTATAGTGCAAGCTGCCCAATTACACATGGCAACATCTAAGAAAATTAGTTGACAATCCCTAACTTATAGGCAAACATGAGAGACATGATTAAAACGTGCATCCACTTAGCCCCATGATCAGTCATGCTTGGATGTGGACCGCTCAACTTCACTGTCATGTGCCCAACACCCCTTGTAACCACTGCTTGTGCAGTGCATGTACTTGTTTTGGCTAGTTGTTGCCCGCCCAAGACTGGCATTGCGCCCAGCATTTCCCTTTGACACTGCTCCGTCCCAATGTCAATGCCACAGCTTGTCTCCCATGACTTAGCCGCACACACCCGCTGCCACAAATGTTTGCTCATGTCAAGTCCACCCCAACTTGATCAAATCTGCCCACGCTCGTGTCATTGCTTGCCTTGCCTTGCCTTGCCTTGCCTTGCCTTGCCATGTTTTGGCCCCTGCTTTGACATGGTTTTGCCTTGCCATTGTCATGCCAATCCGCACATCCATGTGAAATACGTCTTGCCTCCGTCAATGTGCACTTGTCAACCTCGCATAGTCTGTCATGCTGAGTTGCCCGTCATGATGTTGCCCCAAATTTTAGGTTGTGTGCCAAGACCATTATGAATATCCTTGTCACAATCCATATCTGCCGAGGAACTTTATCAAGGGGCTAACAAACTGATGCAATAAGGAATTCGAAAACAAGAGAACAAGGATAAAAGCAAGACGCACGCACAATGATCTATCAAGACAATAAGTAGGAACTAGTCTACTTACCTTCTTGATGAAGTCAAGGAGAACCTATACTATACAAACAACCCTCAAGACAACTGTGGACTTGCAAATTGTTTGATTAAGCAAAGGAACAAGTTTAATTTGGAATCACACCAAAAATTGGACAAGTTAACACACACAGAGTTTTGGAGAACCTAAGGAGGTTTTATGTATTGATTAATAATGTAAGGTACTGAAAATAATGTAGTCTTTAGGCTTATATAGAATAAGCCTTTACCTAAATCAACTAGGAAAAGAATAACTAACAAAAAGGCCAATAATTTGGCAAAGTATCAAGCGACCACGTAGGGCCCAAATCTCGAACCATTGTCTTACATAGCAACACAACAACGCAGCACAAACATAAGTGTGCATCATCAACGCTTCACTAAGGCTAATCAAGTTCTCCAAGATTAATCAACGCATGGCTCTTCTTCACCATTAAGTGTGCATCATGAAGTTTCTTAGCTTGACTCCTCGTGAATGGTCTTGAAGGCATAAAAGTAGCTTGATCAGGCTGGCCTGCATCACAAACCACCCCCACCCGAAGAATTTGTCGTCCTCGACGAGGTAGTTTTCGCATTTTTTAGCACCACCATAGGCCCTAAATATACCGTCTCCTTCTCATGATCTTCCTCATTCGGCTCATCTCCACCTTTTTCATCAGAAAGCAAAGTTGTAAGTCATTCAAGTTTTGGACACTCCGTCGCCATGTGTGGTCCTTTACAAATAAAACAGCCATCAAACTTGGTGTTTTGTCCCTTGTTTGTCGAAGGTCCAGCGCATTGCTTTTCCTTCCCATTGCCATTGCCATTGCCCTCAACAATATTTCCCTTGTCATTCCCGTTCTTTTCTCCACTCTTTTGCCTTTTCCTTATTCTTATTTTTTGACTTTGACGTCATAGAAAAATTAGAACATTCCTGCCCCAGTCAGAAATCACCAAACAAACCGCAGCAACGATGACACTAGGAAGGTCTTTCACGCTCGGCCTTCAGAGTTCCATCTGTGCCCATGACTGCAACCCGTACAAGAAATTGTGCAGTCTGTCTTCCTCAGACATGTTGCTTATATCCAGCGTCAAAAAACTGAAATCTTTGACATAATCCCTAACCGTTTCAGTTTGTTTCAACTTTTTCAAACGATATCTAGCAATCCAGCCCGCGTTGCTAGGAAATAATTGATCCTTTAACTCTTTCTTCAGCCCTTTGCAAGAGTCAATTTTCAGCCTAACGGCACTTACATCGTCTGCCAGGCACGTCCGCCACCAAAGCTTTGCATCATCCACTAAGTACATAGTTGTAATGGTGACCTTGTCTTCATCTCGTACATGGGCAGCCTGAAAGTACTGCTCCATATCTCACAGGAAATTTTCGAGTTTATTGCCACTCCTTTCACCATTAAACTCTTTAGGCTCGGGTATGTTGACCTTGTACGATCTGCCCTACGTTGTACATCATCATTGTCAACAACACGATGCAGCAACCCAGTTACTGCTTTCAGATATGTGCACTTTTGGCTCAACATGTTCATCGCTACCTCAAGATAGGCAAGACGACTCACAATAGTCAGAAATTATTCATCATCAACAGTTCTGACGAGTGCCTCCAATGCAGAAACTGTTTCCCTCAGTTCTGCATTGCTACCAGCCATCTTTCACGAAATTCAACCACTGAACGTTGTGCCTTTGCCTCGATCCATCCATGCTCTGATACTAGTTGTCACAGGGGTGATTTATGTCAGTCTGAAAACTGCTCGAGGTTCACCATCGTGCGGTAGTCAAGCGCAGCTTTGACTTCAGCCTTTTCAACACTAGAATTATTTTAGGACGTTTTATAGTAAAATTCAGGCAGCAAGTAAAGTAAAGGCACGCACAAAATTTACAGGAATCTCTTTCCAACTCTTATTAATATATGAATACAATAACACAATCAAGCCAACCCTATGGCCAAGAACAAAGAACACCCTAGTTCCCTGCCCCAAAACAATTTCCCACCAATGTTTTTGGCTAACACTTTACCACAAAACTAAATTCTACCCTTTGGGACAGCCTTATGCACGTTTTTGCAGGCTGCCCAATTTGTAGCATCTAAGACAATTAGTTGACAAGCCTCAACTGATATGCAAACATGAGAGACATGATTAAAAAAGTACATCCACTTAGCCCCATGATCACCCATGCATGGATGTGGTAGTTGTAACCACTCAATTGCACTATCATGTGTCCAGCACACTTTGTAAATGCTGCTTGTGCACTACATATACTTGTTTTGGCCAGCTGCTGCACGCCCAAGGGTGGCATTGCACCCAGCGTTGCCCCCAATGTCAATGCCATAACTTGTCGCCCATGATTTAGCCGTACATGCCCACTGCCAGAACTGTTTGCTCATGTCATGTCGCCCCAAACTTGATCAAATCTGCCGGCACCCGTGTCATTGCTTGACTTGTGTTGCCTTGCCATGTCTTGACCCCTGCTTTGACATGGTTTTGCCTTGCCATTGTCATGCCAATTCGTACGTCCATGTGAAATGCGCCTTAGTCCGTCATGCCGAGCTGCCCGTCATGATGCTGTCCCAAATTTAAGGTTATGTGTCAAGACCATCATGAAAATCCTTGTCACAACCCACATCTGCCGAGGAACTTTGTCAAGGGACTAACAAACCACCCCCACCGAAGAATTCATCATCCTTGATGAAGTAGGTTTTGCAATTTTCAGCACCGCCATAGGCCCTAAATATGTCGTTTCCTACACATGATCTTCCTCGTTCGGCTCATCTCTCCTTTTTTCATCAGCAAACAAAGTTGTAAGTCGTTCAAGTTTTGGACAGTCCCTCGCCACGTGTGGTATTTTAAAAATGAAACAGCCATCAAACTCGTTGTTTTGTCCCTTGTTTGTCGAAGGTCCAGTGCATTGCTTTTCCTTCCCATTGCCATTGCCCTCAACAGCATTTCCCTTGTCATTCCCGTTCTTTTCTCCACTCCTTTGCCTTGTCCTTGTTCCCATTTTTGGACTTTGACATGGTAGAAAAATTAGAACATTCCTGCCTCAGCCAGAAATCTCCAAAGCATCTCCAGCAGCGATGGCACCAGGAAGGTCTTTCGCGTTCTGCCTTCGGAGTTCCATCTGCGCCCACGATTGCAACCCGTACAAGAAATTATGTAGTTTATCTTCCTCAGACATGTTGCTTATGTCAAGCGTCAAAGAACTGAAATCTTTGACATAATCCTTGACCATTCCAGTTTGTTTCAACTTTTTCAAACGATATCTAGCAATTCAACCCGCATTGCTAGGAAAGAATTGATCATTCAGCTCTTTCTTAAGCCCTTCCCAAGAGTCAATCTTTGGCCTCCCGGCACTTACATCGTCTGCCACGTGCGTCCGCCACCAAAGCTTTGCATCATCCACCAAGTGCATAGTTGTAAAGGTGACCTTTTCTTCATATCGTACATGGGCAGCCTAAAAGTACTGCTCCATATCTCGCAGGAAATTTTCGAGTTTCTTGGAACTCCTTGCACCATTAAACTCTTTAGGCTCAGGTATTTTGACCTTGATACGATCTGCCCACGTTGTACATCGACTATTCTAACGTGTACATAATACCTTCGACCAACATAGATACCTTACCTGTCCACCATAACTTAAGCAACTAGAAAAGAATCACTTAAATATCTTTGCCTCAGCTGAAATTTGAACAGAAAACCTTATCGCTGTCCTCTCAATTCATTGACCACTAGGTCACACACTTTGATGCATTTAGATAATTTCTTCTCTTTTGGTGTAATGCATTATACATAGTACAGTCAAGACACAGATAGTTCACTTTTCTTCTTTAACATTGGAAGATGAATTCTTTGTAACATTGGAATCCATGGCATTCTCCACCTATACATGCCCACAGTTATTCAATTATTAAAGTTCTAATGACCATTAAACCATACTTATTAACCTTGGTAAACTAACGAACATTCATTTATTCAACTATAGCACAAAGACACACTGCTTTTACATAAATTTACGAAAGAACATCCAAAGAGTGCACTGTTTTACATATAAACATTATGGCATGTGAAAGGTTAATTAATGAAAGATAACTTCGGTAATTAGGAGTATACATGCAACTCTCAGCATGCTTAACCAAATCTGCAGGTTGGGGAATACGTGTTGTCACACCTGAGGCATAGTATATGAAATTCCACTCATTAAGCCACACCATCTCAAGGTTAACTACATTAAGATTAATGGAAAACGACCAAAGTTACTCACCGAGTTCATATGCTTTAGCAGCTACACTAGCAGCAATATAAGCTGAGATCTTTCTGATATTACCAAAAGGAGGGTAAATCATCCCTTTGGCAAAGTGCTCCTCAGTTACTTGAGCAGCCAATGCTTCCGCTGTTCCATATCAAGGTCGATTTATTAGCACTTAAAATTGCTTGCGCATCTGATCGTTTAAGATGCGTAGTCTCTGTGCTTACAAGCTGCTAAAAGCATGTCATTGTGCACATGGATCGCACCAGACATGACCAAGCCAAAACCAAATCCTGGAAATATGTAAAAGTTGTTTGCCTGTAGATTGCAAGGAAGAGCATAAATTAGCAATCTTGTCAAATTGTGATGTCACTAACAATTAAAGGAGGTTTTGATGACATAATTAAGTAAATAAAAGTATGTCGCCTCAACAAGTTAAAGACTTTTAGACAGGATGGTCACACTTCAAAATGTGTGGTATAGACTTTCCATGTGGTAAGCCCCAGCATAAGGGAGCACGTTAATGACATAATTAAAAAAAATAAAAGTGTGACATCCCTAACATAGCTTAAACTTTTAGATGAGATGGTCAAACTCTTCAAGAGAGAACGCACAAGCATTAATCAAAAAGTAACCTGGCCCGAAATGTAGAGTTTATTATTGTACTCTAGAGGAGGAAATGGACTTCCACTTGCAAAGATAGCATGACCCTATCATAAAACAATGAGAATTCAATCAGCTTCGAGAGTGCGACTACACAAATCAGGCACAACTTTAATGTACAAATACACTGCTTCTCATGGATATTACTTACTTCACTCCAAGTATAAGCTTCTTCAGCAGTACATTCGGATTGTGCAGTTGGGTTCGAGAGAGCCATAACGAGAGGTCTCTGCAGATTATTTTAGTCTTTAGCCAAGAAAAGTCCTATTGGAGATAGCAGAAAGGGAGTTGGGGAAATGCAGCACCTTGTTTATAGAGGTCATGGCCTCAATAACTTAGTAAATGTTCTTCAACTCCAGATGTTCCAATTAAACAGAAGAACTAATCGCGAACTCTGTTGAGACTTGAAATATTAAATGAACACTAGGAAGTAAGATATACTACTTTTCAGTCATAGACTAGCACAATTTGTACCTTCGAGTCGACAAGCCAGATCTTTTTACACGCTTCTTCCAGAGGAACTTTTGTCTAGAGATGACAAACACAACATATAAAATGAAATTTACTAATCCAGAATAAGCTTTTACTCACATTTAATCACAAAATTAACACAAGCAACCAAAATTTTCTACCTTCTCCGAAATCTCAAGTGCTGAGAGTTCTGCTAGACCAGTTCCAGCCTGCAATCATAAAGAGATCAACATAAAGCACAATTTAACAACTTTCATATATTATTAATTAATTTTTTAATTAATTAATGAATCCGAATTAAATTTGTATTTTCGTTTTTTCCAAACAGTTCCCAACGGTCACCTTCCCAACAGTCATCTTCCTTACTAAACAATATGACTGTTGGAAAACTCCATTCCCAACAATCATCTTCCTAAACAGTGTGACTATTGGAGTTCTCCATTTTTGAACAGATTTTGCACCCGTTCAAGCACACTAACAGGGGTCTATAAATACCATCTTCTGTGACTCATTTCGTCACGGATTTTTCATAGATTATTCACAGATTATCAGACAGAAAAAAAAAGATCCTCTTTCTCTTTATTATATTCCAATTTTTCCGCTACTGTTTACCGCCATACAAACAGTAAGTATTTTTTTTTCTACTGTGATTTGCAAACGTTACTTTGAGTTCTGGGATGAAGTAACCCATAATCCTTGGCAACTGTGGGAGGGTTATAATTCCTTAAGGAAACACAAGTAATTTGTGGGTTCGGAAAGTTTTCTATTTCATCTATTTTTCTTGTTTCAGAAACTATAAAGAAGAACACTGTAATTTTATCGTTAATAATCTTAAGTAATTATAACATGTGTGTTATAGTGATATGGTTTTATTTGGTTTAAAGATATAAAATCTTTATCAAATAAAATCTTATAGTAGTGAACGGTTCGAAGTTTTAAAAACTTCACCAGTTTGCTAATTTTAGTTTCTGTATTAAATTGTGTGTAGTAGTCGGTTTAAAGATTAAAAACTTTTCCAGATTGCTAACATTGTTTTTTGTTATTTTTACAGAAATGACAAACGGAACAAGTAATGCTATTTTTGCTAATGCTGGGACGGATCAAGTTGGATCTGCCCATGCTGCTGGATTAAATGTTGCTCCTGCTCCAACAATTGCAAAGGCTGAAAAACCCGGTAAATTCACCAAGGTGGACTTCAAGCGTTGGCAGCAGAAGATGTTCTTCTATCTAACAACCCTCAGTCTACAAAGGTTCATCAATGAAGACGAACCAGTTCTGGCTGAAGGCACTCCTGACAATGAGAAGTTTTTGGTAACAGAGGATTGGAAGCATTCTGACTTTTTGTGTAGAAACTACATTCTAAATGGTTTAGAAGATAATCTCTATAGTGTCTTTAGTGTTTGTAAGACTTCGAAAGAACTATGGTATGCTCTTGAGAAGAAATATAAATCCGAAGGTTCAAGAAGTTTGTTGCTGCCAAGTTTCTAGATTTTAAAATGGTGGACAATAAGTCTGTAATTTCTCAAGTGCAGGAACTGCAAGTGTTAGTTCACGACATGCTTACAGAAGGCTTGGTGATTAATGAAGCTTTCCAAGTGGCGGCATTTATCAAGAAATTGCCACCATTATGGAAAGACTTCAAAAATCAACTTAAGCACAAGCGCAAAGAAATGACACTCGAAGATCTCGTGGTGTGCATAAGGATAGAGAAGGATAACAAAGTGGCAGAAAGAAAGTCACATGCAAATTCTTCCATGGTTGGAGCTAACATTGTTGAAGAGGCACCAACTAATAGCAAGAAGAGGAAGAAACCGTCTGGGCCAAAGCAGAATCCGCCTAAGAAGAAATTCAAAGGCAACTGCCACAACTGTGGGAAATACGGGCATAAAATTGCTGATTGTTATGCCCAGAAGAAGGACAAGAAGGGCAAGAAATCCCAACAAGCAAACATTGTTGAAAAGAGCAATGATGTTGATAACCTGTGTGCTATGCTCTCTGAATGTCACTTGGTAGGTAACTCCAAGGAATGGTGGATTGATTCAGGAGCAACACGGCATGTTTGTGCTGACAAAGGATTGTTCTCTTCATATGATTCGGCAGGTCCAGATGAAACCATCTTCATGGGCAATTCCGCAACATAGAGGATTGAAGGCTATGGGAAAGTTTGCTTGAAGATGACGTCTGACAAAGTTGTAACTTTGAATAATGTATTACATGTTCCGGATATTAGAAAGAATTTAGTTAGTGTTCCACTTCTCGTTAAAAA
The DNA here is from genome assembly GCA_002018475.1 of Nicotiana obtusifolia. Lineage (NCBI taxonomy): Eukaryota > Viridiplantae > Streptophyta > Magnoliopsida > Solanales > Solanaceae > Nicotiana > Nicotiana obtusifolia. Next base: position 11,390 of record MCJB01051921.1, read on the forward strand.
CGGGTTTAAGTGCGTGTTTGTATCTGATAAGATTGTACTTACTAAAAATGAGTTGTATGTAGGAAAGACTACCTAAATGAGGGCCTTTTCAAACTCAATGTAATAGCTATCAATATTAATAAAGTTGGTTCTTCTGCTTACTTGCTTGAGTCTAACTCTTTATGGCATTCCCGTTTAGGTCATGCTAACTTCAAAACATTGCGAAAAATGATCAATTTGGAAATATTACCAAAGTTTAATTGTGAAAATACAAAGTGTCAAATATGTGTGGAGTCTAAATATGCAAAACATCCTTTTAAATCAGTTGAAAGAAATTCAAATCCTTTAGACTTAATTCACACGGACATTTGTGACATGAAGTCAATACCATCTCGCGGTGGGAAAAAGTATTTCATAACTTTTATTGATGATAGTACAAGATATTGCTATGTATACTTGTTAAAAAGTAAAGATGAGGCAATTGATGTATTTAAGTAATATAAAAATAAAGTTGAAACACAATTAAATAACAAGATAAAAATGATAAGAAGTTATAAGGGAGGTGAGTATGAGTCACCATTTGAAGAAATATGTTTGGAATATGGAATCATTCACCGAACAACTGCCCCTACTCACCTCAATCAAACGGGATTGCAAAAAGAAAAAATAACTCTCTTAAGGAAATGATGAATGCTTTATTAATAACGTCTGGGTTACCACAAAATTTGTGGGGGGGAAGCTATTCTAACGTCGAATAGAATTCTTAATCGAATTCCCCATAGCAAAGAACAATCCATACCATATGAAAAATGGAAAGGAAGAAGTCCTAACTTGAAATATTTCAAAGTGTGGGGGTGTTTGAGAAAGGTTCAAGTACCTAAACCCAAAAGAGTTAAAATAGGACCTAAAACTGTGGATTGTGTGTTTATAGGATATGCAACAAATAGTAACGCATATCGGTTTTTGGTTTACAAGCCAGAAAACCCAGAAATTCAAGTAGGTACAGTTATGGAATCAAATAATGCTGAGTTTTTTGAGCATATATTTCCATACAAAAATGAAGGTGAGACATCTATTCCAAGGAATAAACGTCCACGTGAAAAAATAAATAATAAGATACAATATGAGGAGAATCCTAGACGTAGCAAACGTCAAAGGAAATCTAAATCCCTTGGCTCAGATTTTTTAACTTTTTTACTAGAAAATGAGCCTCAAACATATAAAGAGGCTATGTCTTCTTCTGAAGCACCATACTAGAAAGAAGCTGTCAATAGTGAGGTTCAATCCATTTTGGACAACCATACATGGGAGTTAGTTGATCTACCTCCCGGAAATAAACCTTTAGGTTATAAATGAATTTTCAAAAGGAAAATGAAAGCAGATGGAACTATTGACAAGTATAAGGCAAGACCTGTAGTCAAAGGCTTCAAACAGAAGGAAGGCCTTGACTATTTTGATACATACTCGCCGGTAACAAGAATTACATCCATTCGGATGTTAATTGCTTTAGCCGCAGCATATGGTCTTGTAATACATCAAATGGATGTGAAAACAGCTTTCTTAAATGGAGATTTAGAAGAAGAAATCTATATGGAACAACCTGAAGGGTTTGTGGTTCCAGAAAAGGAAAAGAAAGTTTGTAAACTTGTTAAGTCTCTTTATGGACTGAAACAAGCGCCTAAATAATGGCATGCAAAGTTTGATGACACAATGTTGTCAAATGGCTTTAAGATCAATGAGTGTGATAAATGTGTTTACATTAAATATTCTCCAAATCAAATAGTCATTGTTTGTCTATATGTAGACGATATGTTGATAATGAGTAATGATATTGCTAACATTAATATCACAAAGCATATGTTAAGCAGGAAGTTTGATATGAAAGATTTAGGAGTTGCTGATGTAATCTTGGGGATTAAGATCCATAGAATTCCAAAAGGTCTATCACTATCACAATCTCATTATATCAAAACAGTCCTTGAAAGATTTAAATATTTAAACTTTAGGGTTTCAAAAACTCCAATTGATATGAATCTTCCACTAAATAAGAACAAAGGAGAGAGCAAGTCTCAATTGGATTATGCTCCGGTTTTGGGATGTTTAATGTACATCATGAACTGCATTCGACCTGATATAGCATGTGCTATTAGTAAGTTGAGTCAGTACAGGCATAACCCAGATCAAACTCATTGGATGACAATGAAACGGGTCTTGGGATATTTAGAATATACTTAAGATTATGCCTTGCAATATAGCAAATACCCAGTGGTAATTGAAGGATATTGCGATGCAAATTGGATCTCCGGTTTACATGACTCAAAATCTACAAGTGGATATATATTCACTATTGGAGGGGGAGTTGTGTCTTGGAAATCATCCAAACAAACTTGTATAGCTCGCTCAACGATGGAGGCAGAATTCATATCTTTAGACAAAGCTGGTGAAGAAGCTGAATGGCTTCGAAATTTCTTGGAAGATATTCTATTATGGCCCAAACCACTGACACCTATCTGCATTCACTGCGATCGTCAATCAGCGATAGGAAGGGAAAAAAATGTTATGTATAACGGTAAGAGTCATCATATAAGACGAAGACATAAAACCGTTAGGCAATTGCTCTCTAGAGGAATCATTTCAATTGACTTCATAAAGTCAAAGGAAAATATGTCGGATCCACTTACAAAAGGCCTACCTAGAGAGGCAGTTGAATTTACAACAAAGGGAATGGGTCTAGGGCCTATGGAAAGTCAATCATTACGGTAACTCTACCTAGTAGATTGGAGATCCCAAGATCTAGGTTCAAGGAGATCAAACAAAGTAATAAACGACAGTTGAACATTGTTAAAACAAAAATTTTGTGATCCATTCTCATGATAAGACAATGTTAGGGAACAAGGATAAAGCATTAAAGCTTTTTAATGATTATCTAATTCTGATACATGTGCTGTCAGAAAATGTAATCAACGGGGTTACATGTTTAGAAAACACCTATGTATGTCTGAAGTGTAAGCCGCTTCAAGGAGAAGTTAACAAGGCCAAATTCTCTATACACTTATGAAACCAGGAGGTGTTCATGGCTGAAACGAATACAACATTGAGAACCAAAGATGTTTAAGAGTTAGTTGTGTGGCTTATGTTGTCTAGGTATACACTAAAGCTCAACGGTTCAAAGATATCAAATCTACCGATTGACCAAGTATATCCGATATAAGTTCACTATGAAAGTTCAAAGGGAAACCTACTTATCCAAATGCAGCTAAACCTTAATTGCAAATCACACAATTTATGCGTACCTTCTTCTTTAGACCATTCCCCATTCATGTGGGGGATTGTTGGAATTTATTAAGAGATGCATAGTCATGCATGGTCTTAATAGAAATTGAGTGAAAGGGAAATGGAAGAAATAACTTTGGAGGGAAATGAAAATTTCAAATTCATTAAAGTTTGGAAAAAAATTCATTGTCCCACATTGGATGGGGAAACTTCTTTTAGTGTGTTTATATAGTGAAACACATTATATGATTCTCAAAAGGTTTAGAAAAAGGAAGACCCCTCGCGCCGCCGTCGTCGTCGCTCGCTCGGCTTCGGTCAAATGATCGATCGATAAGATTAATTTTTTTGACCAAATTTTAATTAATTAATGAATCCGAATTAAATTTGTAAAGTTTAATTAATTAATGAATCCGAATTAAATTTGTATTTCTATTTTTTTCAAATAGTTCCCAACTGTCACCTTCCCAACATTCATCTTCCTTCCTAAACAATATGACTGTTGGAAAACTCCATTCCCAACAGTCATCTTCCTAAATAGTGTGACTATTGGAGTTCTCTATTTTTGAACAGATTTTGCACCTGTTCAAGCACACTAACAGGGGTCTATGAATACCATCTTCTGTGACTCATTTAGTCACAGATTTTCCACAGATTTTTCACAGATAGAAAAAAAAAGATCCTTTTTCTCTTTATTATATTCCAATTTTCCCGCTACTGTTTACCTTCATATAAACAGTGAGTTTTTTTTTTCCTACTGTGATTTGCAAACGTTACTTTGAGTTTGTTGGAGTTCTGTGATTTGTTTTGCCTCTATCATAGAAACGATTTCCGTTCTATCCTGGGAGGAAGTAACCCATTATCCTTGGCAACTGTGGAAGGGTTATAATTCCTTAAGGAAATACATGTAATTTGTGGGTTCGAAAAGTTTTCTGCTTCATCTAATTTTTCTTATTATTGTGGTACTTATACTTGCGTGAGCCAAGGGTCTATTGGAAACAGCCTCTCTACCTCCACAAAGGTAGGGGTAAGGTCTGCGTACATACTACCCTCGCAGACCCTACTATGTGAGATTATACTGGGTATGTTATTGTTATAGTTATCTTTTATTATAGTATAATAAAAGAAGAATAAAGAAAAGGAGCAAAGAAAATGAATGCAATTAAATTATGTAGGAAAAAAAGAGCTGAATTAATTAGAAAAGGAGGAAGAAATAAAGAAAATGGGCAGGAATATGTAGAAAAATAAATTGGTAGACAAGGGTAATTGGTTTGATTTTTATGGGTAAAGCTATAAAACTCCCTTATAATTAATGGATTTTCTGGTATCAACGACTTTGATGACTTTTTTTTTGGTTTCCCATTAGTTGTTTGTATTTGTATAAGGCTCGATTAAATTTAAATGCGCATCAGAAATTCTCACATTAGAGGGTAGGGATAAAGTGTTTGCTAACAAAGGCAATACTTTGACTTTCTCACCCTCTTCTCGGCACGTTGCTCTCAAATACATGCAAACGGTCTCTTTAAAAAAAACTAGTACTTCAAGTTGAAAATAATTAACAAATATAATCTTGAATTCTTAAAGTGACATTATTTTGGATCAATTTCTTAAGTTAAAATAACTATTTATTTTGGAAGGAAAAAGTACCATATGTTAGTATCGATGGTTCTTTAAAAACCATCGATTCAAACTTTACGGAACAGACTATTAAGTTTTCTTAATAAAATTGAATATATTAATTATATTTATAACTTTACTAAATAATTAGGATAAGTTTTTATATTTCTATCTGGAGCGAACAAAATAATTTTATATATATTATATTAAAAAAATAACAAAGCATTTAAATATTTAACCTTGAAACTTTGGGATGGATTCAAATAAAAACGATGACAAGTAACACCCAAGCATACTTTACTACTATTGAAAGGGTATTCAGGTTGATCCAAAGAAGATGGAGGCGGTTCAGAGTTGGCCTAGACCGTCCTCAGCCACAGAGATTCGTAGCTTTCTTGGGTTGGCAGGCTATTATCGTCAGTTTGTTCAGGGATTCTCATCCATTGCGTCGCCCTTGACCAAATTGACTCCGAAGGGTGCTCCATTTGTATGGTCGGACGAGTGTGAGGAGAGCTTTCAGAAGCTCAAGACAGCCTTGACCATAGCTTCAGTATTGGTTTTGCCATCAGCTTCAGGTTCATATACCGTGTATTGTGATGCTTTGCGAGTTGGGATTGGTTGTGTATAAATGCAGGAGGGTAGAGTTATTACTTATGTTTCTCGTAAGTTGAAGCCCCATGAGAAGAACTACCCCGTTCATGATTTGGAGCTGGCTGCCATAGTTCATGCATTGAAGATTTGGAGGCATTACTTGTATGGCGTATCTTGTGAGGTGTTTACTGATCATCGCAACGTTCAGCATTTGTTCAAGCAAAAGGATCTTAATTTGAGGCAGCGGTGATGGTTGGAGTTGCTTATTTTTGGAGGTTCTTGAAGGAAATTCACGAGGGATTCAAGGAGAATCGATTGGAGGTAAGAATTTCGGACCTAAAACTCGTTTATATTGTGAAATCCACCTAGAAAATCATTGAAGTCTTGCTAAAAATGGAAGAAATAGGGCTTGGGATTTTGAAATTCTAATTAGGTATTTGGAGGACCATTTGGGGTCGGATTTGAGAACTTTTGATATGTATGAACTCGTTGGGAGATAAGGAATCTGTTGATGTGAAAATTTCTGAGCTTCAAGAAGTGGGCTCGGGGCTCAGATTTTTTGCTAATTTCGGAATTTTTGGTATTTTTCGATTGTTTTCGCTCGGGCTTTGTCCCCTCAGCATATCGTTACGTATTCGTTCTAATTTTGGATAGATTTGACACGCGTGGAGGCAAATTCGAGGGGCAAAGGCGTCGCGAGCTAGGGATTTAGCCGGTTCGAGATAAGTAGTGATTGTAAATGATGTTTTGAGGGTTTGAAACCCCAGATTGTACATCGTAGTGCTATATTGAGGTGAGACACGCGCTCAATGATGAGCGTGGGGTCGTTTACTACTGGGGATTGTGACTTGGTCCGTCCCGATTGATGATTTTTACCGCGTATTTGACTGAAACTTATTTGTTATCATCATGATTTGGGCTAATTGCCATATTTTGGCTTCGTGCCAATTATTTGAACCCTTCGGGGATTTTTATCACTGTTTCCTCACTATTTTGACTTATTACTTGATCTCAGTCATGCTGTTTTTCACCATTTTACAACTCAGCCACTTTTACTTAGTTTTGAGACTTAAATAATATTTTAGTAATATTTTTGGGCTGAGAACCACTATTTTACTATGCCCGAGAGCTTGTGATGATTTTCTGACTAAGCGCGACCGAGGGCCAGATGCGAGGATATACTGAGTGATATTAGGCCGAGGGCCTGAGATACTTTATATGCCACGAGGTGGCTTGTGACTGATATGAGGCCGAGCCTGAGATACTTTATATGCCACGAGGTGGCTTGTGACTGTTATGAGGCCGAGGACCTAGATTTGATGCCACGAGGTGGCTTGATATTGCGCTTGGGCCGTAAGGGGCCCCTCCCGGAGTCTGTACACCCCCAGTGAGCGCGGGTACCCATTATGATGTGAGATATAGCCCGAGGGGCTGATACTGTTCCATGTGATAGCCCGAGGGGCTGGTATTGTTCTATGATTTGAGCTCGAGGGGCTGGTACTATTCTACGATATTGGCCGAGGGGCGGATTTGTTGATACTGAGCCCGACGAGTGATCTTCTATTTTTTTTTTACTTCACATTATTCACCTGAAAAATTACATGTTTTACCTGTTGAAAGGAGATCTTGATTTCTCACTGATTTACTGTTTTCAAATGATGTTTTACTACTTCATTATCGAATGCCTTGTGCTTTACGTGTTTTCTTACTTTTAGTCATTATTTATATTTGTTACTCACTGGGTCGGAGTACTCACATTACTCCCTGCACCATGTGTGCAGATTCAGACGTTGTTGGTTCCGCTCCGTAATGCTGACTCCTCCCGTCCAGGCGGTGATTCAGACGTTGTTGTTTCCAAGTTTTTCAAACAGTTGTGCCAGATATTGTATTTAGTAGACTTGTATCAGGATCCATAGTTGCTCATAACTTGTGACACCCCGGTTTGGGCTGTGTCAGGATGGTTTCTATTATAGTTAGCTATATTTCCGCTTATTGCTATTAAATCATGCTTATATTATTTTCATGTAAATTAACTGCTTAAATGAAATTTTGGTTAAATTGGCTGGCCTTGACTTCACGAGAGGTACCATCACGACCGGGTTCGAGGTTAGGGTCGTGACAGAAACGGAAGATATGAGCAAATAGCTACTTTTCGGACAGCTAATTAACATTTACTTATTGTTTATTAATATTCAACATTTTACAAAAATGAATTTTAAACAAATATTTATATTTATATATATATATATATATAATTCCAGTGTGATAGGAGTTCGAAAAAATAGTAATTAGAACCACATATTATAGAGTTTATTGCATTTCTGTTTGGACATCACGTCCTCCCTTCCAAGTTTTCAAACTTTTAATAGTAGAACTTTACGTGATAGTTTAGAACTTTGTAGTAAATTATTAACAAGGTTTTTGTCAACAAGAACCGACGTAGTGTATCAAAATATATGGCAAATATTTTATTAGCTTGAAAAAAAACTCTTACAAGAATAAATATATATTACTCCTCTATTTCAAAAAGATTACAATATTCCTTATTAATCTGTTTCAAAAATCATTAATAAGAAGTATTTATAGCTATATGGCTATATCTTTAATGACTTTTGAAGAAAATTCATTAAAGAAACATAAATTTATTATCTAGCATGGTTCAATGATTCTAGCATTTTTGATTGAGAGTAAAGATATATATGTTAAAAATCACTAAAATAAAAAAGTTTAATTTTAATGTATAATTTCTAAATGGTAATATATTCATGGTAACAACCTAACATTGAACCCATCAAATATAAATTCCAAATTCACTTCTTTATAATAATGCACCCGTCTTCTTGAAATCCTAAATCTGCCTCTGTCCAAACCTGTTTCATCTACTTCTTATATTCCCTATCAGCTCCTATGCTAGCAATATCAAAGAATAAAAATTTAGCTCATTTAACTTTCTACCCAAACTAACTTTCGTCGTGCCTCTACAAAATACATCCTGAATAATATGCCTGACTAAGCTTTTAGTTGTGAGGCATCTTCCTTGGATTTGCCTCATATTCCTCTCTATCAAGATGTAATAGACACAAGCTGAGACATCCAGGAGCACTTGCAGATCTTCCTTGCAAGCTTTTAGCATGCTCCACACTGCCCATTGAATCTCCTCTTGCAAGTTCATAGGATGTCGATCCACACCTTGCCATTGTAATATTTTTCCTCAGTTACTGGAAGAGACTTCACAGAAAAGAATAGGTGATCAGCAATCTCATTTGCATTGTGACACAGGCTGCAAATCAATCATCAATATGTCCCCATTGCACCAGTATGTCTTTGGTGAGTAGTCTTCTAGACACAGCCAAGTAGAAAATGAAGATCCATCTCGGTGAATCTTGATTATTGCACAACAATTTTCTCCACTCTACTTTGGGAAATTCTCCTATAATCTTGCCATAGAGCTTTTTGATAGAGAGCTGGTGTATCTGCTGCACATCACTCTCCTGATAACAACTGCTTTATATCCTAGCTTTGCGTTCCAGATCTTTCTCACCACTCATGAAGCTTGCTTTGCTCGAGTATCTCACACAGTATCATTTTTAACATAGAAGCTATGTATCCACTAAATCCACAATTTATCCTTTTTTGGCAAATGTTAAGGCTGCGTATAATAGTGGTCTGGCCTTTCTCCGCACCACGCGTATGATGGGAGCTTAGTACACCGGGCTGCCCTTTTTGTTCCATAACAACTTGCACACAGCAGCCTTGTTCCAAGCATGCACTTCCAGGAAATTCTGCCCACCTGCAGTCTTTAGATAACATAGTTTCTCCCAAGCTATTGAAGCCTTCTTGGACATTTCAGCACCCCAGATCAGAGAATCTTCTTCATGGAGATTCAATTAGCTGACAACACTTTTAGGCAATATGAACACCTGCGACCAGAACACTTGCACAGAAAATAGTACAGCTTTGATCAATTGGACTCTTCCAGCATAAGTGAGATATCTTGCTGTCCAACAAGTGATTTTCCCCAAGATTTTATCTATCAGCAGTTTATATTGCAGTGTAGTGATCCTTTTTGTACCCAAGGGAACCCCTAAATACCTACAAGGCATTTCCCCCTTTATGAAGCCCAATTCACGCATAACACGTATTCTGTTTGCAATAGGGACTCCTCCAAAATAAATGGAGCTCTTGTCAATATTTGTCAGTCCGGAAGCTTGAGAGAACATTTGGAAGTAGTTGAATAACATCCTCACAGAGATTATATCACCTCTACTAAATAACAAAAGATGATCTGCAAAGCTTAGTTGCACAATATTCAACCTGGCTCACTTAGGATGGTAGCCAAAGTGACTGTCTTTTGTAGTGTTCTCAAAATTCTAGTTAGATATTCCATGGACAGAACAAACAGGAAGGGAGACATAGGATTCCCTTGCCTCAATCATTTCTTTGCAGAAAAGGGAGGGGCAAAGTATCCACTAACAATGATTGAGCAGGAAACAGACACTTCAGATGATTGAGAACCTGCTCTATATAGCACCACTCTACATAATCATAAGCTTTCCTCATATCTATTTATAACATACACCTAGGTGAAATCCCTTTCCTCCCATACTCATTAACCAATTCATGGCTCATTATAATATTATTGTGTTTTCATCCAACAATAGTTCTTATCCATCAATCTTCTTTACTTGTTTTGCCATAATAATTCCTAAAATATTGTCAATGATTGAAAAGCACTTTGTTCAATGTGCTTGAATCCATGGAATTGGAGCTATTGCGGTGCTTCAAATTCCAGAAATAGTGAACAACTTTTTTTTACATCCACACTTTGGTTTCACATCTTTCATAGCCCATGTGAATATGTACTCATTCACCCATGAACAATCCCTTATTCATATTTCTAAATGAGACCCACGTCCAAGAAATACAAAAAAGTTGACAGGCTATTTTCCAATAGACACAATACAATTGGAAGACTTTGTGCATGCATACCTCAGGTGTGAGGGGATCGCTAAAATGGCTAAATACAGCATAGGAGTTTTTTATTGGACTTTAGTCCATAGAATAATTTGGACTATACAGACATAATTTGGACTATACGTACCGATTTCTTCCATGTGCTTCCCAAGCTTGATTAACAAGGAATACAGAAAGTGCTGAAGGGTCATGCAGTCGTCAGTTGACAATATATTGGATACTATCATAAATGAATATATGAAGATGTTTTTTTCGACAAAATAGAGGGTGCAGTCAGGACAAAATGAATATATTGTCCTGATCATGCAGTCCAAGACAATGGGGGGAAACGCTTTTCTGCAAATCCTTTTAGAGATAAAGGAAGGCGATATTGCTGGTAATTTAAAATTTGGTGTATTGACAATGGAATTAAAGAGGTTGAAATTGAATCTGACTCTCTAATCCTAATCAATGCAATAAGCAATCAGGCTGGCAGATTGCCCATTTAATTGAACATATCAGAGAGATGAGGCAGGAAGACCACATTAAGGCAAGAAGGCCACATTAAGTTCTCACACTGCTACAGGAAAGTTAATTGCACTGAATGAAGAAAAGAAGACAAAGGGAAAAGACTGACAAAGAAAAAAAAGGAAAGAGACATAAGGAAGATGAGGAGACAGGAAGATAAAGAGACATAAAGAAGGATGACAAAGAAAAAAAGATGACAATAAAGAAGGAAGCTGACAAAGAAAAAAAGATGACAGCAACATAGAAAAAGCATCTACTTTTTACTATTTAAATCTTAATCGTACAAGACTCAGTTACGACAAAGGAAATTCGAAGACTGGTATGACAGAAACCAGCTGGGCAACTTCCGAATTAGGACTACCAAAAAGTCATTGAATACTTATCCTCCCCAATTTTGGCTTGTCCTACTGAGAAGTTTTTTGGCCTTCACAGGCTTTTAATTTGGAGCTATGTATTTCCCTGTTTTGTGCTCCACTGCTTTTAACTAGAGGGGGGGAGAGGGGGGGCAATTAGCTTAGTTTTATCGACCCTTCTTGTATCGAATCTTCCCTTTTCGTGGTTTTTGTTAGTTTTAGTGATAGTTGTAGATATGTATATGATAGTCTTGTCCCATATTGGTAGAGAAGAATAGGGTTGTAGAATGTAGCTATAAATAAGGGTCTCTTGTATTGTATCATATATCAATCAATAATATATTTTCTTTCTCCCGTGCTTTCTCACATAGTATTAGAGCTATCGTGAGAATTTAATCGCTGTGCATAAATTCCAGCGACTCCGGGAAGAAAAATATCAGTCAGCCGAAGTTTTTATTCCGGCGACCTTATTAGGTTTTTTGTGTCTGCCTTGGTTCCATCAGTGTTGTGCAAAATCCAACACTACCACAAGAGCCACCAGTTTCCGGCGACCAAAGCCCACTGAGAAGCTCCGGCAGAGGTATCCTCATGCGCCTCCACGCGCCACCAGCAGTCACGCGCGTGAGATCACGCGCCTCCCACGCGCCGGCGCGTACTGTCACTTCCGGCCTGTTTTTGAAAACCTTCCTTCAGGACAGGTGGACCGCCTGGTAATTCCGATCATACCCCTACTATTTTTTGTTTCCTTCCGACCACTTTGAGTTTATTCCGGCAGCTACCGTCTTTCTCTGTTTTTTATTCCAGTATTTCCTTACTCTGTTCAGCAGATTACAGTGCCCCTCTCTTCTTTGGTAACAATTTGTAAAGATGTCTTTGGGATTTGATGTTTTTGGATCTAGAAACATAAGTTCCGGAAGCTCTAATGTTATGATTACCTCGGAACCTCTAATGGGAAATTCAAACTACTTAGCTTGGGCTTCATCTGTTGAGTTGTGGTGTAAAGGCCAAGGTGTTCAAGATCATTTAATCAAACAGTCTGGCGAAGGAGATGAAAAGGCGATAACACACTGGGCCAAAATCGATGCTCAGTTATGTAGCATCTTGTGGCGATCTATTGATTCAAAATTGATGCCTTTGTTTCGTCCATTTCAGACAAGTTATTTGGTTTGGGCCAAGGCTCGTGCCTTATACACTAATGACATATCTCACTTCTATGATGTGATATCACGGATGACAAACTTAAAGAAGCAAGAATCAGATATGTCTACTTACTTAGGTCAAGTACAGGAAGTTATGGAGGAATTTGGGAAATTGATGTCAGTCTCTGCTAGTGTTGAGCAACAACAAGAGCAGCGACAGAAGATGTTTCTAGTTCTTACCCTTGCTGGACTTCCCAATGAACTTGATTCAGTACGCGACCAGATTTTGGCTAGTCCGACGGTCCCCACTATTGATGAAGTATTCTCTAGATTACTTCGCCTTGCTGCAGCACCAAGTCACCCAGTGTCCTCACCACAGATACTTGATTCCTCTGTTCTTGCATCCCAGACAGTAGATGTTCTAGCGTCTCAAACTATGGAAAATAGACGAGGGGGAGGTCGATTTGGAAGATCTAGACCCAAATGTTCTTATTGTCATAAACTTGGACACACTCGTGAAATGTGCTATTCCCTGCATGGTCGTCCATCCAAAAATGCTCACATTGCTCAGACCGAGCCTACAAGTAACCAGGGAGTTTCGTTATCTAAGGAAGAATATAATGAGCTCCTCCAGTATCGAGCAAGTAAGCAGACATCTCCACAAGTAGCCTCAATTGCTCAGACTAATGCTTCAGTTGCTGGTAATTCTTTTGCGTGTGTTTCCCAGTCTTCTACTCTTGGGCCATGGGTCATGGACTCAGGCGCCTCTGATCACATCTCTGGTAATATGTCACTTTTGTCAAATATTGTACATTCACATTCTCTTCCCACTGTTACTTTAGCCAATGGCTGTCAAACTAAGGCCAAAGGAGTTGGACAAGCTCATCCCTTGCCTTCTATCACCCTAGATTCCATTTTTTTTTTCCTGGCTGTCCTTTTAGTCTTGCATCTGTTAGTCGTTTAACTCGTGCACTCCATTGTGGTATATATTTTATTGACGATTCTTTTATTATGCAAGACCGCAGTACGGGACAGACGATTGGTACAGGACGTGAATCAGAAGGTCTTTACTACCTTAACTCACTCAGTCCTTCCACAACATGTCTAGTTACAGATCCTCCAGACTTAATCCACAGATGTTTAGGACATCCGAGTGTATCCAAACTTCAAAAGATGGTACCTAGTTTATCTAAATTAGATTGTGAGTCATGTCAGCTTGGGAAACATACTCGAGCTTCTTTTCCACGTAGTGTTGAGAGTCATACAAAGTCTATTTTCTCATTAGTTCATTCTGATATATGGGGTCCTAGTAGAGTCAGTACAACCTTGGGGTTTCGTTATTTTGTTAGTTTTATTGATGATTATTCAAGGTGTACTTGGCTTTTCTTAATGAAAGATCGTTCTGAATTATTTTCTATATTCCAGAGTTTCTGTGCTGAAATCAAAAACCAATTTGGTGGTTCTATTCGCGTTTTTCGAAGTGATAATGCCTTAGAATATTTATCTTCTCAGTTTCAGCAGTTTATGACTTCTCAAGGAATTATTCATCAGACATCTTGTCCTTATACCCCTCAGCAAAATGGGGTTGCAGAGAGAAAAAATAGGCACCTTATTGAGACTGCTCGTACACTTCTAATTGAATCTTGTGTTCCGCTGCGTTTCTGGGGCGATGCAGTTCTCACATCTTGTTATTTGATTAATCGGATGCCTTCCTCTTCCATCAAGGATCAGGTTCCTCATTCAGTATTGTTCCCCCAGTCACCCTTATACTCTCTTCCACCTCGGGTTTTTGGGAGCACATGTTTTGTTCATAACTTAGCACCTGGAAAAGATAAGTTAGCTCCTCGTGCTCTCAAGTGTGTCTTCCTTGGTTATTCTCGTGTTCAGAAGGGATATCGTTGTTATTCCCCTGATCTTCGTAGGTACCTTATGTCAGCTGATGTCACATTCTTTGAGTCTAAACCCTTCTTTACCTCTGCCGACCATCTTGATATATCTGACGTCTTACCTATCCCTACCTCTAAGGAGTTTACTGTATCTCCTTCTCCGCCTTTGACCACAGAAGTTTCACTCATACCAACCGATGATGATTCTGGTGTTGTTCCAC
>MCJB01051922.1:0-25915 GCA_002018475.1 Nicotiana obtusifolia
GCTATCCTAACCTAACCATTATCTGTAAAAAAATTTGGAAGAGTTCTTCGTTGCGTGTGACACTATATTTAACAAGAATTTTTCATATTCTTGTTTCATATTTTAAAGAAAATGAGAGATTCTTGGTCTTTGAGCTTGCTACTATTGACCGTATCTCGTTTTGGAAAAATAATACAAAAGCAACACGGAAGCAAAACTAGATTTGTTCTTAAAACATTATTTGCTTTTTCATATATATATATATAGAGAGAGAGGGTGTGTCTTTTACATATTACGTGAATACTAGATTAGCAATATACCAACATTTTATTTTCTTCAAATGCCCTTATTTTTTTTTTTCGACACATTAAAATTAAGGACTTTTTTGTCATTTCATCAAAAAAAAAGTGCACAGACCCACACATAATGTAGGAGGTATGGTCTATTTTCTGAAAGGAATAGATAATATAACTTATCTCTGCATGTGTATCACGAATATATTACTTATCTATAAGACATTAACTACTACATTATTCAAATCCTACCTACCATGCATATAGTAACTTTAATAATTTATCTGTATATATAATTGGTTCATTCTCTTCATTGAAGGACACAAATCATTCATTGAAAAATGACAACCATGAAAATGCTCCTTACTTTACTAGTGGCTGCAATTTTATTTTGCAGCCACCAACAAGTGACCACGGCAAGAGAAGTGGCCGTGGCCGATGATGCGAATGAGTTACAGCTCTGGCCATGGGAAATTCCATGTTATCTGCCGTGGCCATTCCCATGGCCACGACCATGGCCATGCCCTAGCCCTCCTCCACCACCCCCTCCCGCCCCGAAACCGAGCTGCTCGGCTAGTGACCAAGCAAAGGTTAAGAAGTGCATGACCAATACAACTTCAATTGATGAATGCTGCCCAACATTCAAGAGCATACTTGGAACTAGTTGCCCTTGCTATAAATATGCTGAGAATTTGGATAATCAAGCGTTAATCACTCTTCAAGCTTATTGTGATGTTGATAGCCCTTGCAAGGGTTTGCAAGTAAGTTTCTCTGTCGTTTAAGATTTTGACCTAACGGACGCAGTTGGAGATGTTTTTACCAACTGAGTAAGTCTCACTTGTCTTATATTAATTAATTTCAGGTGATTAAGCTGTCCAAAGAGGAGGAGTAAAAATAAAGAGACTTGATGTTGAATTCCAGATGTTGTATTAGATGATTTGCTGTTAATCTTTCTGTTGAAAAGTCTTTAAACTATGGTTTAGTCTACCATGTTTTTAAGACATTGTAATTTCTAGAGGTAAACTTGTTGTTGTGTTTCGAGCAATAACTTGGCATATCTGTCAAATTCTTAGTACTAATAAATGTTATTGTACTCATTTTGTAGCCCAATATATTCTACTTTTCTGTATTATCTTCTTCTTTTTTAATTTCTCTTTCTTATTTCAAGATAAATTTAACGACAATTTGTTAGAATAAGAAAGATAGGTTACAATTTGAGTTATCTCATATCGGAGGGATTTGAGGTCTTTGGTCTCCTTATATGGTCTTGAGCAATCCTCATCTCATAAGCTAGCTTTTGGGATTGAGTTAGGCCCAAGGTTCATTTATCATAGTATCAGAGTCAGGTTCATTCCAATTATTATTACCGATGTTGGGCCCTCATTTATGTTGTCCACGCTCCAGAGTGCAGGCTTGGGCGTGAGGGGGTGTGTTGAGTTATCCCGCATCGGTGGGATTTGAGGTCTTTGGTCTCCTTATATGATCTTGGGCAATCCTCATCTGATAAGCTAGCTTTTGAGATTGAATAAGGCCCAAGGTCCATTTATCATGGTATCAGAGTCAGCCCATCTCAATTATTATTACTGATGTTGGGCCCCTATTTATGTTGTCCACGCTCCAGACTGCAGGCCTGAGCGTGAGGGGGCGTGTTGAGTTGTCCCACATAAGTGGGATTTGAGGTCTTTGGTCTCTTTATATGGTCTTGCGCAATCCTCATCTCGTAAGCTGCTTTTGGGATTGAGTTAGGCCCAAGGTGCATTTATCAGTTGCTACAATAACGGAATGAAAAAAAACATAATGAAATCTGCAATGATTATTGTATAACCTCTTTTTTAACTTTCTAAATTATAAATATTTTTATCTTGATATATATTTGTTCGCCAAATCTTATTTAATTTCATCCAAACTCGATTTTGTTTGAATCTTCAAGAAAAAAAAGAGGAAAAATGTGATGAAATAATAAAATAATTACTTGTGATACCTCCAACTTTAACCGTTCGAGCTTTGAAAATTAAAAAAAAAAAAATGAAATAAAAAGTGTTTCTTCTTATTTAAATTACTTAGCGAATTCAAATTAACAATGATTTTCGAATACAATATCTATGAGGGAAGAAGAAAGAAGGTAGAAGATTTAACCTAATTAGCAGCCCACCTAATTTTTTAGATTTAAAATAATCATTAGATATATAATATATGTATAATATATATATATATATATATATATATATAATATGTAATAATTAATATATAATTTACGTATACCAATTAAAAAAATAAACATTAAATCTGGCCGAGTATTTTAGTAACAATCCCAAGAATGGAGAAGTTTGCACTAAATAATGTCCGAAACGACGCCGTCAAGACAATGATTGCAGCCACTGGATTATAAAGATTATCATGAGTTGATTGGCTAAAGTGATTAATTCACACTTGTATGATTGGTCATATAATGTCACATAGATATTGATCGATTCACAAATTTTGAAATTATTGTTGAATGATTGTACATTTTTATATAGGATACATAAATATTATATTTACTTTTACGCGTAAGAGAACTGATTTTTACACGTAAAAAATAAAAAAAAATTATTTTTTAAAATTAAAATTGTAAAAAAACATGATGTACAAATAGCATGATATTTTCTTATGTTATATTGACGTAATAACTTGACCTCTTGTTTTAAATAATATTGATACTATAAATTGTGTTTTCAACATGTCTATAGGTTGTTATTTCCGTTTATGACTAATTAGTAGGTAGAATAGCCGGTAGATATTTGTATTTGTTTGTGTTTGTCATCGCGATTCTTGTACTCAATAAAATTTTATTCATGCACTTATAATTGTTTTAAGTCATATTACGAACTTCTCTGACGTTGCATGTCTCTCAATCGCATGATGCTAAAATCCCGGTAGTTAAAAATATACTAGTACATCGTTTATCAAAGAGTTTGAAAAATTATTTTTTGAATTGTCAAATATTTAAATAATAAAAATAGATAACGAGTGTCTACAAATTAATCAGATCATGTAGGCTCGAGACCTTGAGTTATTTAATTGTGAAAATTGAACATGTTTATTAGGATTAGACGCTTACACTTGATTTAAATGATTTAAATGATAGTTATCAACTACTTTTACTATGACTAATTTAATGATGTGAGCCCAAGAAATTCATAGTATCATTTTAATGTCTGTACATTTAGAGGTCGTTTAGTACGAACACAAGTAATGCAAGAATTAGTAATACAGGGATTAGTGATGCAGGTATTAATAATGCAGGGATTATAGTACTGGGATTATTTTTTTATCAAGTGTTTGGTTCATTCTATTAAAAATTAGCTATGCAATATATCAAAGCTTGTGTTTAATTTAAAACTGTACAAAATCTTCTTTACAATTATACCCTTGAATATTTTTCTTGCTGTATATAAATAAATTTAGGAAAAGGGTTTGAGGGGCGGTTTAGTAATTTTAGAGTCTTATCCAGGTATAATTAATGCAGGAATTAGTAATCCCTTGGTTTTTTGGTATTAGCTAAGCCCTCCTATAAGGTATAAGTAATCCATGTATTAGGTATGTATAAATTGAATTGAGCAGCCAAACATTGTATTGGACGGATTAAATTTTTATATACCAAACGACAATGAAAACTATTTTTTAAGGAAACATAACCTAATATTCTTTTAGGCAGAGTTTCCCGAATTAGAAAGAGCAGAATCTTGTATAACATCAAATGAATGAGTACTACAAAAATATCATAAATAGATTCAAAACCTTGAAAATTCAAGAAAATAGGAGGTATGGTCTAGCTTTTTTATCCTGTTAATTTTTATTTTTGAATTATCCAATAATACTTATCACTTGGCCATTTTGAAAAGACTTGATTATTTAACTTCTTTTGCATGTGATACATGTGATACATCCTATAGTTAAAATATCAAATCCTACCTACCATAGCAACTTTAATAATTTATCTATATATTGATGAATTATATATATAATCACTTACTTAATTGTAGCACGAAACTATTCAGTGAAAAAATGACAAGCATGAAAAATATGCTCATGTTAATGGTGGCTGCAATTTTATTTTGCAGCCACCAACAACTGGCCTTGGCTAGAGAAATGATCGTAGCCAATGACAGAAATGAGTTACAACTTTGGCCATGGGAAATTCCATGTTATCTGCCGTGGCCATTCCCATGGCGACGACCGTGGTCATGCCCTAGCCCTCCTCCACCACCACCATGACCATGCCCTCCACCACCATGCCCACCCCCACCCGCCCCGAGTTCGAGCTGCTCGGCTAGTGACAAAGCAAAGATTTACACGTGCATGTTCAACACAACTAAAATTGATCCATGCTGCCCAACATTCAAGAGCACACTTGGAACTAGTTGCCCTTGCTATAAATATGCTGAGGATTTGGACAATCAAGTGTTGATTACTCTTGAAGCTTATTGTGATGTTGATAGCCCTTGCAAGGGTTTGCAAGTAAGTTTACAATCGCTTCTTCTCCTACTTCTTTCTAGCATAACTTCCTTCGGTCATTTTTATCTGTTTAACAACAACGACGACAACGACTCAGCAAAATCTCACAAGTGAGATTTAAGGAAGGTAGTGTGTACGCAGACTTTACCCCTACCGATAAAGTAGAGAGGTTGTTTCCGATAGAGTCTCGGCTCAAGAGAACGGAGAAGACGAGAAGAAACAATATATCAATACCATCAGTAGTGAAACTAGGAATTTTTTCAGGGGTATTCAAACTTGAAAGAAGTGAAAAAAATTCCCGACAAAGAGTGTTCACTATGTGTTATATACCTCTAAAACGTAATATTTTACCTATATAAACAATGCAATTTTTCGACGAAGGGTGGCCAGTTGACCACCCTTGTGACCATGTGGCTTCGCCACTGAGTACCATCAACAGAAGCCATATAAATAATTACAGCATTATAAAAACTAGAAAATTGATGAAATACAATAACAATAACCAGTAAATAAGGCTCAGTGCCATGAAAAACGGAAGGATAGTGTGAACACAATATTAACCACTAGCTATCTAAGACCAACCCTATCAAACTAGCCTCACCCCCGATATGAAGTAAAAAAATGCTCGACTACCTCCACACTTTTCTGTCGTTTAAGAAGAATTAAAAAATTAATTCAAAGAGCCTCACCCAACCCCTTAAACTATAAGTTACTGACATATGAATATATGTATAATTCAGATAGAATATGTATATAATCGCATATAATCAGTGTATAATCTATATATATCGTTTAGAAAAATAGACAGTAAATCCATCCGGCTATAACGGGATCTTTACATAAATAGCTGAGCAAATTTACTGTTTACTTTTTCTAACAGGTATCCTAGATTATAGACACTTATACACATATTACACATGAACTATGAATATATTATACATTCACCGATTATATTTTATTTAAGAAGTTGGATTGATGAATATTTAGATTAATTCATGTTTTCTATTATAGTAGCAAGTTTAAATTCTACATGTATAAAATTTGAAAATTCTTTCGGTTAAAATATATCTTATAATATCTTTTTTTGAACTTCTAATTACTTGGACCAAAAGTAGTTCGACATTCAAAAAACATAAAACAATAAAAACTGTCCAAGGAGGAGGAGTAAAAATAAAAACTCAATGCTAAATCGAAATCTTGTATTATATTATTTACTATTAATTACTCTTTCTATATGTACAATGTTGTGTTTCAGGAATAATTTGGCACATTTGTCAAAACTGTAAAATTATATTATAGTACTCATTTCGTGCTCCAACTTCCTCTAATTTTCAGTATTTTATTTTTCTCCCTTCTTATTTCAACATAAAATGAAAGTTTGTTGAAATAAGAAAGATTGGAATTTTTTAATCAAGAAGTGTGGTGAATTGATCGTGTGACTCCTTCACCCTTAACCGTTCGAGCCTTAAAAATAAAAATAAAAACTCAACGCAATACAAATTTAAGTTAATCGAATAAATGAATTTCAAATGTAAAATACTAGATGGTTTTCTTCATAAATTGAAAGTTTTTGTTGAGTTGTCCCATATCGGTGAAATTTGAGGTCTTTGGTCTCCTCATATGGTCTTGGGCAATCCTCATCTCATAAGCTAGCTTTTGGGGTTGAGTTAGACCCAAGATTCATTTATCATGATATCTGAGCCAGGTCCATCCCAATTATTGTTACCGATGTTGGGCCCATATTTATGTTGTCCACGCTCCAGAGTGCAGACCTAGACGTGAGGGGTGTGTTGAGTTGTTCCACATCGGTGGGATTTGAGGTCTTTGGTCTTTATATGGTCTTAGGCAATTCTCATCTCATAAGCTAGCTTTTGGGGTTGTTAGGCCCCAGATCCATTTATCATGGTATCTGAGCCAGGCCCATCCCAATTATTGTTACCGATGTTGGGCCCCTATTTATGTTGTCCACGCTCCAGAGTGCAGGCCTGGGCGTGAGGGGTGTGTTGAGTTGTCCACATCGGTGGAATTTGAGGTCTTTGGTCTCCTTATATGGAAAGTTCATACGACAGGGCTGCACCCCTAACGGTATGGTTTCAAAACAAAGAAGTAACATTGTGATTTTAGAAAATGAAGTACCATCTCTATAAGTGGATTAAAAAACTAGCAAACAAAGAAATAGAAAGAGTTGAAAGCAAGTAGACTAGAAGTCATTCATCTTGTTTATTCACATGATTTACAATTAACCACCCAAGCTTTCTCCTTTTTTCTAAAGAAAAAATGGATAATGGGCAATGCATGGGATCCGAAAAGAACCGGACCACATTGGATCTTATGTACGCAGTTTTAACTTACATTTTTTGAGAATAACAACAACAATAACAAACCTAGTGAATTCCCACCAGCAGAATCTGAAGAGGGTAAGATGTACGTAACCTTATCCTTACCCTGGGAAGGCAGAAAAGTTGTTTCCGATAGACCCCTAGCTAGCATTTTTTAGAAGAAATAGATAAATAAAGGAAAAAGATTTTACATGCAACCAAAATGTTATTATACAAATCAAAGCATCATTTTTTCACAGCAAATTGAGTATTCTTTTGTCCTCAGTTTCCAACTCTAGCTGCAGAAAATTATAGCATAAAGTTCTTTTGCTGTCCATGTAATTTCAACAAGGCTTTCTAGAGGACCAGCAATATCCTCTGCTATCATCATCAGTAACTAAGAGCAAAACCTTAGAATTAAATAGCCATATAAAAATAGATAGAAATCAAATAATCAACAAATGAGGTTGAAACCATTTTAAAGAATCACATGTTCTCTTATCTCACAACAACAACAACAATAAAAAACCTAGTGCAATCCCACACGTGGGATCTGGGGAGGGTAACATGTAGGCAGACCTTATCCCTGGCAGTGCTTATCCTTTTTTCTTTGTCCATGTACACCAACCCTTTGAGAAAAGTGGTGACATAGATTTTCTCTTCTCAGTTCTGACAGGTAAATTGCACGTTCAGTCATGAACCTTATCCACTGTAAGGTATAAGTCACAAAATTATTTTGTCATATTATAGTAACTAAACTTTACCGCTACGCCGAGGGTCTATTGAAAACAGCTTCTCTACTTTCTAGTTACGCGTAAGGTATGCATACACACTACCTTCCCCAGACCTCACTTGTGGAATTATACTTGGTTTGTTGTTGTCGTTAAACTTTACCATTGCAAAAGCAATGTCACAAAACATTATTTTGTTTGAAATGGAGATCGCAATAGTATTTTAAGTTACATTGAATAAATGACTGTTACTTACTTATAACAATAAAAAGTCAAAAAAAAAATTACCTGCTATAATCGTAAAGTCACCTTGATAGGTAAGTTTTGTCTTTAGAATGGGTAAATTTTAGTAACTTTACCGCTATAATGGGTAAAGTTCAGTTACTTTAATGTGGCAAAAGATAGTTCTATGACTTTAGTATTATAGTGGAAACTTTAGTGAGTTTACTATTATAGTGCAAAAGTGTCACTTGGAATTCTTGGTAGAAACCTCCTATAATAGGGTTTCTCAAGTTCCTAACTTTAGTCTACAAACTCCAATTTCAGTCACTTTACTACTAAACTATCTAGAAATTGAAATAGGTATAATAAAAACAACATTTTGATGCTATTTAAAGGTCTTAACAGAAGCTAAACGACTAACCTAGCATCTTGCTGAAGTTGAGCAGAGACATTGAAGCTAAAACCTTATGTTCAACCAAATCACCATGTTGTAAGCATTCTATCAGCTGACTGATAATAGCTAAAAAGGCAGATAGTTCAAACTCCGAGTTGGTCAATGTAGCTAGCGCTGAGCTTAACCATGCAACTGTGGTTAGACAAATCCTAACCAATTCTGAGTTTCCAGAACCTAAGCAATTTGAAAGAGCCTCCAAAAATGATTTCTTGTCACTACCAATGAGTAATACTGATGCATTTACCAACCACTTTTTCCTCGCCTCTTCTTCTTCGTCCTCCATCTAACAATTTTTGCGCTTCAGTTTACACTTCACAATCATAGGAAAACAATATTTTTTGCTACACCATATAAATTCACAATGCTCAGAGAATGAGGAGAATGTAAATGACTCAGTTTACCGCATTAGAGTACTATGAGGCAATTATAAATACCATAAAAAGACGGTACAAAGATAGGGTATAGAAATTTTTGACTGGTCCTAAGTTCAATTAGTCCGAAGTGGTATTGTTGTAACTACTGGTGTGAGTCCATACAATTTTGTATTTCGATGAAAATATTTCTTAGATGAATTCAGTCAGGGAAAAGGAAGAAAATTTACCGTCATAACAGTTGCATCAACCAGTGCATTATTCTCTTCCTCATCAGGATATTCCACGTCAAAACCTTCAAGAAATCCAGCTAGCTTTAAGATCCAATCCTCTGTCATAATCTTCCCCGAGAAAGAAAAATGCCCTCCCAAAATAAGGAGTGCTTTGCAACATATTTCTCTGCTCCTTTCATCCGATAAGCTGCTTTCTAAGGCCATAGTTATAGCATCAACAGCACCATCTCTGTATATGTTGGCCATTTCTGTGTCTGTCTGTAAGATTCAAATACCAAATTAGTTCCGAGACTCGAAATAACATTGACCTTAAAAATTATGCACGTCTTAAAACAAGTGACAAAAACTACAATGACTATTCCTCAATCACAAACTATATGGGATTTGCTATAGCTTATCTTGATTCATATATAAAAATTCTGCTTTATTCGAACACATTTCTTTTTGTTCCTATGCTGGTATATAATTTGTTTTTTAAGGAAAAAGTAAGAGTCCTCTTAAACTAGAATTCTCCAAATCTCATACTTCTCCCCATCCGGGCCTATTCAAACTATAATAACAGCAAGTCACGATCTCAACTATTTGCCTATATATATCATTTTCTTCCATTGTGATATGGTTTTGGCTAAGTTCAAATTAATTTTTACATATTGTAGGTCTTTTGAAACACAACCTAGCAACCCGATTAGTATTAACATGCAGTTTAGGGGGGAATATCCAATAAAGAAAAAAATTCCAAACTGCCGGATGTCTAGAAGAGCAGAGCCTAATCTGCTGACTGAGTTTGGCATGCAATCTACGAGCTCAAGCGGAAAAAAAAACTGTGGTTCAGCAAAGAAACAAGAATCAGAAATGACATATGTATATAAGAGAATCGAGAAAAAAGAGAAGGTGTTCCGCTAAGTGCCTTTGATATTCACTTAATAAATTATCCAAGATCAAAACTCCTGCAGTAACAAGCTCAGAGAAACTGAATTGGACATAAGCAGTAACGTAGAAGAGTATGACAACATTCATGATCTTCGTTTAGAGAGATCTTTAAATTTGAACCTACTAGAAGATCAAAGTGCAAGAGCAGCACGGCAACCATGGATCTCTGTTCACATGGACAATCCTGGAGATAGGTCAGCAAATCTTGCATTGCTTTGACTAAGTTATCTTTGTGAATGCCTTTTATAAAGAACTTTGCATCTTTTCTCCTGAAATATGGGAGCGCAGCACAGAGTTAACTAAAGCAATGCATTATCAATTTATTATTACCCACTAAGACTATATCATAATCCAGCAAATATAGAGTATTTCAGACATCTTAATTGCAAAACAAGTTTCATTTAAATATATGTTTTGGAACAATCTAATCTCTTCAGAGATTCTTGTAGTACTATGCATACCATAAGGTGAATAATGAGAACTCAGCTAAATAATAGGAATATATTTGAAAAACCAAGTACCTGTTAAGGCAAATGAGTTCAGTCAGGAGTGAAAGGGCATTTCTTCTCAATTCCAACTCTTCATTCGGAAGAAGATTGAGCAGACACATCTTGTCAACATTTCTGGCAACTACATTTCTACATTTATTGTCAGCTTCAATGCAAGAGCAAAGAATTTCGGCAACACATATCTTCTCCCTTGCCTTTCCATTATTAAATCTCTGGATCAGAAACTGTAAGCTTCCAAGGGATATAAGCTGCTCTAGAGTTTCTCTTCTTTCATCCTGATGTAAAACAATAAGAAGTTGTTGCAATACATAAACAACTATTTCATTCTTTAAGCAACGGTGTTTCCCTGAATTGCCTTCTGCTTTAGAGAAATAGGTCAGAAGACGCCTCCAATGTTCGGACTTCCAATTGGTGATAACATGATTCAAGATGAAGTTAGTATGGGGTACACTTTTGCATTCTAACAATCTTCGCGTTACTGGACATGTTCTATTTCCTTTAGAAAACCAGCTTGTAATAGATGCTCTCTCAAAGGTTTGGCCAGTCTCAAGGGTAACTGGATCTTCAAAAATAAGTCCAGTCAAAGGGCAGATAAATTCATGTGGTATGTTTGCGGAAGATCTTCCAACATAATCTTCATAATCGACTCCTAAAAAAATTTTCAAAGCATCATCATAAGCAATTAATCAATTACTAAATGTAAACGGAACATCCTCAAAGATGATTTTCACCTACCTTGAGGGGGAAGCAGTACCTCAGTTGGCTGCATTTTCAAAGTAAAATGGTGAGATTATAATGAAAAAGTAAAAAGTATAGCTCCTCTTTTAATAATTGAGGAGAACAAAGAGTTTAAAATGTTACAGTGCAATCAAGAGCCAAAGCAACAAAGAGTTTAAAAATGTTACAGTGCAATCAAGAGCCAAAGCAACCTCCGGGAATAGAAGAAGAGGAGGAGCAGCATGGATGATAGAATCCTCAGTCTCCTTTTGCTCAAAAGCTGCTTTTGCTATCCTGTTGAATATGGACTCGGTCAGATTTGCAGGTGCAAATGATTCCGGCATGTTCGACTTCAACGGAGCGGTTTCCTTCGGATCAGATTTTCCAAATATTTCCATGAAATTTTTTTCTTCTGGAGAATTCACTCCGAAAACCCCCTCTGCATCCCAAGCTGTTGATACACCATTCTACACAGAAGAACGCCCTAGAGTGTAACTTGTCTTATGTAATATAAAATCTGAAAGGGGGAAATAATACTGTTTGGCAAGCATAGATCCTAACTCGCTAGATCTAGAAATGCACAGAAAACTACTGAACTGATCTGACAACTTTGACATTTACTTTCCTAATCATAGACACTATTTAACAAGAACAAATTGAACTGCATATCTTATTTTGGTAAGACCAACGAAAAAAGAAAAAGCATGTATGTTTACATTTATAAAGCTTATCATCCATTTCAAGTTTATAGAACTGTCATTGAGAATTGGAAAGAGATAAAAACATGAGCTACATCCACACCTAAGTGAAGCATTTAAAAATAGCATCAAAGACGGAAGGAACAACAATACTGAAACTGCTACAAAAGTATAGATAAAAGTACAAGTAGGTTTACAAAGTAGATTTAGAAGAAACCAAGTTTATGCTGGATTACAAGAGCAAAGAAGTCTACGTCATTACTTCAAAAACAAACACCCCAAAAAATTACAACCATAACCTAAAACATTTTATCGTGTCAAATGGACCATAGAGTATTTTATTTGCTTCAAATCTCACCGGTCAAATGTGGGAAGGAACTTAGCCAGGATTTAACCAACAAAATGTACACATATTTGCACATTTTTGTCTAATCACGATCTATGTTTCTTTTGAAGTTATGTATTCAACACTTACTGAATCAACTACAGCACCGGGCTCAACATCATGATCTATACACTTAATCACTTCAGCAGAATATGTCGATGCTACCAGGTGTTCGGCAGCAAAACTAGAAGGCCTCCTCACACTAACTTCATAGCTTTCTTCCCGGTGCTCCTCTGATTCATCTTCTATTTTATGTGAATGACGGAACACTTCATCATACAACTTTTTGCTGACCACTGGCTGAGGTGAGAAACCGCCAACAGTACTACTTAAGCGGGAAGAGTTGCTAAAGGAACCTTCATACTGAACAGATACAGAAGGAATTTCAATAGAAGGAAGTAATGGAATCTCAGCCCCTTCAGTTAGCCATTCCTTGTAGTAAACTGCAAACTGATAAGTACCTTTGTCCAGATTTTCATTGTACATTTTTTCAAGAAACTTCAGCTTCCTTGACTTATTATGTAGATCACCAAAATAATTAGCTTCTGAATCATACCAGACCTTCAAATGTGAAAGATGAGGAAGAAATATGTGACCCCACAAATCCGGCAACAAACTAGTCCTTGCCTGAAAAGGTGAATCACAGAAAACTTGCAGTAAGTGCTTTGCAGCTATACGATCCTTCTTCTGTATCTTATATATGACACTGAGATACAGATGAGCACAAGCTGCCAATTTAGAATTGGGAATACCAGAAGTAAATCCATCTCGTAAATCGTTTGAATTCAACCCTGTAATTACACTAAGCTGAAGTGAGGCTTTCTTAAGTTCTTTTTCGTTCGCACAATCATCTGCAGCTCTCTCTACTGTTTCAATAGCTTGTTCAAGAGTGGCTAGTACCTTGCTTTCAGTATTGAGGCCTTCTTCTAGTCCAACAAAAGTTAGGGAAGCGAAACTATTGTGACGAAGTGATGTCCTAAAATCCTCATCTACGAGAAAACGTTTTATGTATCCACTCAAGATAGAGATTACAGCCTGAACAGCAACTTCATCAAGAGCAGGAATAACTGCAGCATGCTCAATCTCAGCTTTTTTTAGGTTTCTGATTGCATCATAACTTTTGTTGGTCAGCGAACTTCTACTTGATCTGCTGTAGGAGGTTTCAGGCTGTTCAATATGTTTCTGATAATCATCTCTAAAGCTTCGATGTCCTAAAAGAAGTTTACCAGAATTATTGAGACATTTTGTTGTTGCTTTTGTATCTTTTACGAAGGATTGTCGCTTTCCTTCTGCTTCCTCACTTCTGCTAGAAGACCTGCCTTCACCACTCCCATTTCTGTAAGTTTGATTTGAGTATATATGATTGTATCTCGAACCATTTCGCTCTCCAACCTCAACTATCTCATTGCTTCGAGAAGCATCAGCAGCCAGCAATTCATCAAAAGAACTAATTCTCTTAACATCTGATGATAGATCGCACGAGCCCGTTTTACTTTCCTTCTTTTGCCTCCTGTCTGCAAAATTGACTCTTGGGGTCTTATCTTGCAAGTCATGCCAGGGGATAGCAGATTTTGTCCTCTCGGTTTTTCTTGTGCCTAATGAAGACACAGGCTTATGAGGTTCTTGAAGTGGGTAAATAAGACCACTTCGCGCCTTTGTTCTGGATGAAGCTCTAGGCACTCTTTTTGACATCCTACTATTGAA
Source organism: Nicotiana obtusifolia (assembly GCA_002018475.1). Classification (NCBI taxonomy): domain Eukaryota; kingdom Viridiplantae; phylum Streptophyta; class Magnoliopsida; order Solanales; family Solanaceae; genus Nicotiana; species Nicotiana obtusifolia. The sequence continues at coordinate 14,042 of MCJB01051922.1, forward strand.
TCCTTCCTTTGCAAGGAGGTCCTCAAGTGACATGGCCATCTTCACTCAGATTAGAATATTAAACCACCTAAATGAGAGCAAACAAAAGAGATAGTTCAATTCCAATTAATGTGATAATTCTACCACAGGAAATCCTTAAAATAAAAACTCAAGTTTCAAATACCTTACTGTGTTGCTTTAAATATACTCATTTCCTCAACATATGTCTGCAATCACACAAATAAAACAAATAGAGAAAACATCAAAACTCTGAGTTGCATAGGTCACATACTTCACACCAAAAGAAAATCTCTAGATACTTAAACCGCAAATTAGCTCTACTCTCCAATCAAGCATTTCATCAGAAGGGGAAAAGAAAGAAACAGAAAAAGAACCTTAGATTTGAATAAGAACTTAAGTTTCACAAAACTAGCATTGAACACCTTAATATCTGCTACACCAAAAGAGATCAAAACATGGCAAAACTAAATAAATAAACCTGTTAACATTAGAACTTTAAAAAGATCAACTTTATTCTTCTTCTAATCAAAGCCCAGTTTTCTAAAGTTACTCTAACTAAACATGAACAAGAATAAACAAGAATTGGGAAAATTAAAATGTCAATTCCATATCTGTTCTAACCAAAACCCAATATTCCAAATTCAATACTCCAATTTTGCAACATCCCCTCCAAGAACAAAAAGGGCATAATCAAGAAACACAAATATGAGCAAATCTTAAAGAACAACTGTGAAAAAGGAAGTACCTTTCAGCTTGTTTTATCTTCCATCAAAAGACCCCATAAACCAAATAAGAAAAACACATAAAACCCACTATGAACCAGTGATTTCCTTTTAGTTTTCTTGGTTGGAAATTTCAACAACAACAACAACAAACCTAGCATAATCCCACATAGTGGGGTCCGAGGAGGGGAGGGTAGTGTGTACGTAGACCTTATTCCTATCTCGTAGAGATAGAGAGGCTGTTTCCAATAGATTCAGCGGTTGGAAATTTGGATTACGAAATGTTTTAAAATGTCAATTCCATCTTTTCTAACCAAAACCAAACATTCCATAGTGTATCTTAACTATGCAACATACACTACACCAACAACAACTACGTCTCCACTATATGAATCCCACTGACCATGTTTCTATATTTAAGCTCATGCTATAAACTATGCAAAATACCCTCCAAAGAAAGAATAGGAAACAATCAAGAAACAAAAATTATGAGCAAAAGGAAGTACCTTTCAGCTTGTATTATATTCCATTAGGAGACCCCATAAACCAAACAATAAAAACACATAAAACCCACCAAGAACCAGTCAATTTCCTTTGATTTTTCTTGATTGGAAATTTGGATTGAGCAAAACAAACAAAAGGGGTATAAAATCTTCCCAGAAAAACTGAGATGCTTATGAAAGGGAAACTCAAAGGCCATTTAGTGGATGAATATAAACAGAGGAAAGAACAAAAAGAGAGGAAATTGCTCAAAGGTTACACTAGGCAGCAATGGAGAGAAAGGAGAGAAAAAAGACAAAGAAAAACTGACAAAATTAGAAAATGCGCTAAGTACACTGGGAATTTCTAGTAACAACAGTCACTTTCAATGTACAAGGTACAACTGTGTTAGCTTGTAGTACAAGACCCATGATGCATATATTTATCTGGCTGAAGCTTTCAACTGCCGTTCCCTCCGTCGCTTTCAGAAAACAAATAGTAGTAATTTCTTTTACTAAGAAATAAAAAAAATACATTTGCAGACCCAAATTACATAGGAGACTATTTTTTGGGATTAATAGACAGAATAAATTATAATTAGACTCCTGATTTTATGGCAAATTTGGTCCAGTCTATTAAATGCTATTCAAACTAACCTAATACACTTTCTAATCGACCTGAACAACATATACGGATCCCCTCCGCCTCCGCCTCCGCCTCCGCCTCCGCCTCCGCCTCTTTTTCCATTACTAATGGAATATCCTTCACTATTTTATTAAAAATGAAACGAAATGATCTTGTTTTGTTTCTCGGTTGAAAAGAGATGTCTTGAATTTAAATTATTATCAAATTAGTCTTTTATTAAATCGCATAAGTACTACGAGTATATTAAAATATATTTGAGTTATAAAATAAGAGTATAAACACCTGAAATTAATAACTAAAATCATTAAGCACAATATAAATTTAATTAGAATAGGTATCCGTAATTTTGATAATAACAATATAAACTCAAAACTTTATGAATTTACAGTGAGAATGAAGATTGAAGGTTCAGCAAGTAGGGGTTTTTGTGGGTAAACTATACGTTTCAAATTAGTGTTTGGAAGTTATATTATTTACCTTGTTTTGTTGATCTTCTCCTAATGTTAGGTGGCCTTCTTTTTCCCTTTTTCCTTTTTCTTTTTTTGCTTGGGATTTTTTATATTTGTTTAGTTTCCTAATCTTCGTTTTTACTTAATATCTATATTTTTTCTCCCAGTCAAAAACATCACGATACAAAGTTATGTAACGCTAGTTGTCTATTTTGTCGTTCAACTTCTTTTGTAACGAAGGAGGGAGAAGGTGTAAACCGCACTAGGCAAGTTTAATATCACAACTAATGGCGTATGTACACATCAAATTTGGAGGTTTAAGCACTCATTGACCTTGACAAAGAGTGTATGTATTATATTAAAAATTTAACGAAATGAATATTATAAGTCGGCTAGCGTACAAGTAAAAAAAAGTTTGATGGATGGTCATGAGGAGGTGCCGGAAAGCTATGAAATTTGGGCTCGTTTTTAGAAGGCATTTTACTTATTTACGAAGCTTCTTTTTTTTTTTGCCCCATTCAATCAGGTATACTTTTTTGCTCTTTCACTAGCCATTATCTTGATCCAATACTACTTATTTTTTTCATTCTTTTTCGTTGATTTATGTTTTAAGTTTTTTAATTTTTTTTGTAACTTCATATAATTCACTATAACAAAGAAAGAAAACGAAAATCTACTTAAAAGGGACTCCAAACTTCGTTTGAAGACGAAGTGGTCCTCTAGAATGGTAAAGCCCACCATTTTTTTCACGTTAGTTGTCTTATCCATTACAATTTCGCAACGTCCATAATATTATAATTATGAGTTTTTTTTATTAATTTTTTTATCATCGTATTCAAATACTTGTGTTATGCAATGTGATTGGTAGTACTTTATGTCAATAATAACCTAAAATCCTGGGTCCGCCACTGGTCACGACCTAAATCCACCTAGTTGTGATGGCACCTAATCCAACCAGTCAGATAAGCCAATTAGCAACTATCCAATTTAATGATATTTATTAAGAAAAGAATTGATAATACACCGCTTTTATACAAATAATTTTCCAAGGACTAATAGTACAAATCATGAGCTTCTAAGATAAGAATTTACAAAGCTGGTATGAAATAAATACATTATCTGCCCAAAATGTACATAAACAGATTTTTTATAAATCTGAGGCTGCCATGAACAAGAAACAGCTACAACCGGAACGCAGGTACGTCTTCAAATCCAGATTCCGTCGATCACAGCAACATCAGCATCCAACATCTGCACGCAAGGTGCAGAAGTGTAGTATGAGTACAACCGATCCCATGTACTCAATAAGAAACAAACCTAATCTTAGGTTGAACGTAATGACGAGCTGGGACAAGGGTCACAGTCCAACTCCAGTAACCAGCAACAGTTCATAACAATATAGTAAAGATGGTGCAAGAAATAACTCAATAAATAAACGCTCAGCTCGTATAAAACTCCGAAAAATAAATGCTTCTTTTCAAATATACAGTAAAACTCAAATCCTTTGCTGAAATCACCAAAATATGAGTAGGTTTGTAAAACTGTGATTTTTCCCAAAACCTTTCAACAATACTTAAGATGTTTCGTTTTTCAGATAGCATGAGAAAAGTACATCTCTATGCCTACACGTCACTATGCAGGTGAAATCATGAATGACGCAATGTTGTACAGCATGAGGAAAATGCATCTCTATGCCTGTATGTCAAGTATGCATGCCAATGCGATGCGACTCAGTAATAAACTATATGCATACTCTCAGAGTATCAATTCACTCAGTCCTCCCAGTCACTTAGGCCTCCCAACCGCTCGGCACTCGCACTCAGTAGATACCTGCGCTCACTAGGGTTGTGTACAGGCTCCGAAGGGGCTCCTTCAACCCAAGCGCTATATCAAGCTAATCATGAATACTTAAGATTTTTTCCAAAACCTTTCAACAATACTTAAGACTTTCATTTTTCAGATATTGCATGAGAAAAGTACATCTTTATGCCAACACGTCACTATGCAGGTGAAATCATGAATGACGCAATGTCGTACAACATGAGTAAAATGCATCTCTGTGACTGTATGTCAAGTGTGCATGCCAATGCGGTGCGACTCAGTAATAAATCATATGCATACTCTCAGAGTATCAATTCACTCAGTCCTCCCAGTCACTCAGGCCTCCCAACCGCTCGGCAGCACTCAGTAGGTAACTGCGCTCACTAGGGTTGTGTACAGACTCCGGAGGGACTCTTTCAGCCCAAGTGCTATATCAAGCTAATCATGGCATAAATCAATGAAACATGCTGCGGCGTGCAGCCCGATCCCATAAATAGATATAGCCACAAGGCTCATTGCGGCGTGCAACCCGATCCACATATATACAGCCATAAGGCTCGTCGCGGCGTGCAACCCGATTCACATACATATAGCCATAAGGCTCATTGCGGCGTGCAACCCGATCCACATATATAGATATATATTCAAAGCTCGGCTCTCAGGCCCCAACTCAGTCACCAACCTCTCCAGTCTCTCGGGCTCTCAATGTCATGAAAAATCAGCCCAAAAATAATAATGTGATGTATCAATAAATGATAACAGAGACTGAGATATGATATGCATATGAATGCATATGAATGAGTATAAAGGAAAGAAGGTTAAAAGGCAGAGAAAATCAGTAGAAGCAGAAAGAGAAAACAAATACTTAATTTAGGTAAGATATTTTGATTATCATTTAGAAAAACTTTTTTGTAATTTAACTTTTAACTTAAGGTCTTCCCACTTTTAATACAGTATAGATATAAATATTAAAGTAGGTAGGAAACAATAAAGAAATACAAAAAATATGTAAAAAAGGAAAAGAAAGAAAGACTACCTATTCTTTAACACTAAAAATATTTTAGATTTTTGAATTAAACTACTTAAGTCTTTATATTAGTAAATACAATTTTTACAGCAATATCAAAGGTAATATATTGTAAATACATGTCTAACATCTTATTTATTTAAATTACTTCTTACTAATATAAAGTTTCATGCAATTTAAGAATATGTGAAGATAAAGTGAGAGCCGAATAGGGGGAATAGAGATTTAACCAGATGATACTATACGGATGTCCATCCTTGTCCTTAAATTATTGCTTTAATTTATTCAATTCTGTCCTTGGTAATTCTTTTAGGAATTTATGAATTATTTTTTACATCATCACTTGATATTTATTACTAATTTTATTCTGTACTTTTCATATGCAATTTACATATTAGTAATAGTGAAACCTTTTATTGGAGAAAGACAGAGCAAGAGTTATAATAGTTACAAATGAAAGTAAGTTAAAATTACACAAATTTATGAAAAATGTTCATTTGATATACAATATAAATAAATTACTATAATCCATATTACTGTTATTATTTCTTTTTAAAAGGGTATAATAATCAATTGTTACTTTATGGAGTGATTTTGCTGAAAATCACATGAATCTAATTAAGATTTTGATCGTTCATCTTTATAGGTTCAAACGATAATCAATTATCTTGGCCTCAAAAAACAAATCATTATCATATAACGAGCCATATCGATCATCAGCATAAACTTATAGCACTTATCCTTAATGTGTATTTTTTTTTCAAATCCTTATTGGATAATATTGATATTATTTTATATAATTATGTACTACATGATTCAGCGTACATGTGCAACGCACGTGCTGGAAAACTAGTTGTCTAAAATAAAGTAATCTTATAAAATTCACCATTAAAATTTCTCATACCTCAAAATTTCGAGGGCCTAAATCAAGGCTCTATTACCCTCCCGTGACATTCGCAAACAAATTTTATTGAGTTTCAATTAAGATATGACAATAATGACAAAGAATATTACATGTAGTGAATATGTCATTCAAATACCAGTTGTGAATGAAGCTAGTTGAACATCATGTTCGTGAAATTCAATAGAATTGGTGGCTTAACACCAAAATATATGAAAAGACCCTTAAACTTCTTGGATAAAATCCATATAATAATAAGACACTTACGTGACTTTGATCTAGTGGTGAGTACGTAGCACATGATGTGTGAGTTAGGCGCATGTCATGGTATTGAAGTATTCCATATACAAAAATATGGTATTAAGTAAAAATGGTAGAAGGGTAAGTCCATTATTCATTGAGTTTTATACCTTGCGACACTTGCCTCAGAGATTTATTAGTTAAAAAGAGGAGACACAAAAGAACTTGCTTTATTGTTTATGGATCAATTAAGTGTGACAAAAATGAATAGCTAACCTAGAGAATCTGAGTTGATATTAAAAAGTGAATTCATAAGAAACATGAAAAAAGACTATACATATAGGAAGAAAAATAGAATTGACGAGAAGGTAAATATATTATTTAATTTAATAATAGAAAAATTTATCGTATTGTTTCACTCAATCTTACCTATACCAAATTTAAAACATTGTTAAAATTTGAAATCCTTTATATATAAATATATGGTTGCCCGTAAGGGTTTATTGAGTTAGTTGGGTGAGTGCTTTTTCCACACGAGAGACATGAGATCGATTTCACTCACCAGCAGCCTCCTCAGTGAGAGCTCATCGATTAGGTGTAACGGCCCGACCGGTCGTTTTGAGCAATTTCACTTTGCTCGATAGTTTACAGGCATGAGTAGCTCCGTATGATGTATTTATGACTTATGTGGATCTTAGGTTTTCGTTTTCATGTTATTCGGAATCGATTTGGAAGAATGAATTTTATCGTTGAAGTTTTAAGTTGGAAGAGTTGACCAAGTTTGATTATTTTGTATTTGACCTCGGATTGGAGTTTTGGCGGTTCTGTTAGGTCCGGATGGTGATTTTGGACTTGGGCGTATGGCCGGATTTGCATTTGGATGTCCTAGAAGTATTCGCCACTAATTGGCGGAAATTAGAAATTTGAAGATTTGGAAAGTCCATAAGTTTGATCAGGAGTTGACTTTGATGATATCGGGTTCGGATTGTGATTCCGGAAATTTGAATAGCTTCGTTATGTCATTTGGGACTTGTGTGCAAAATTTGGATTCATTCTGAGTTGATTTGATATGTTTCGGCGTGAGTTTTAAAAGTTGAAAGTTCATTCTAGTTCGAATTGAGGTACGATTCGATAGATGGAGTAATAGATACTAATTCAGAGGTAAAGCTAATATTTTAATAAACTTAAATTTAGAAGAAAGAATAGTGAACCTGCAATGGTCTTTAGCTGGATAAGTCCCACCAGGAGGAATAGGTCGTGATTTTTTCCTCCAATCTTCTCTAATTTTCACTGCTTTCGATTCTGCAACATAATTCAAATAATATAATTCAACATTATCTCTTTTTTTTTTAAATAAAAAAGTAGTAGCATAAGTTTGTCATTGCTTTATCTTTTTTTCCTCTTCGGTATACAGTGTACGTATAATAGGAGAGAAGAGAACCTTGTGATGAAGAAGAAATAAGCTTAGAAAAATAGGTAACAGATTCGGTAGTAGCAAATACGCTGCTAAACCTCCACTAAACACTTATTATTACCCTAGACCCACTCCACAAGATGTATTGTTGGAAGAAAGGGACTGGAACCAGACCAACACCAGTTATAGCGATGATGCCATTTACGAATGGAATTTAGATGGACTAACTGATAGGCAGATTAACATATTAGTTCATAGAATGATGATGTATTCCACTATTTGCAAAGCCACTAGTGAAGGAATACTGATCAGATTATATGTAGAATGATTATTGCAGGATTTACTGGACAGATAAGAGGTTGGTCGGACAATTTCTTATCAATAGCTGATAAAACGGCTATTATGGAGGCTACTACAGCATAGCCTGGATTTGATAATATAGGAAGACCTTTATTGCCAAATAGGTCAGACGTTGTTTATACCTTAGTTCTAACTATTATAGAACATTTTAGTGGTAGATTTACCAATATGTACGAAAATATTCGTACTATGCTGAATATACCGTGTAAAAGTTGAAAGGTAAAGAAAAGAGGTTTCCAGTGAGCAACGCCATTGTTATTCTACTCTCTTACTGTGAGCTTGGTGTGTGTGTGTGTGTGTGCAGAAGTGTTTTGCGCCACAAATTTATCAAACGTGAATCTTTTAGTGGGGAAATCTACAGCCGTGCCTTTAACGTTCGTGTGGTACTGCATTAAGTTTATGTAAAAAAATACTATAATATTTGTACATTAATGTAATTAAAAAATAAAATACTCCCCTTGTTACAATTTGTTTTGATATTGTTGGACTAACTCCTCAAAAAAAGGTATTTTGAGTAAATTATCCTAAATGAAAATTTGCATATTATTAACTTGACACGCTGGGATATATAAATAAGGGTGGATTTTGAAAAAACACAAAGTTAGTAATTCTTTTTTGATTATACAAAAGGTTATTTATTGTGGACCAAAATAAAAAGGCTAAAAAATTAGTTATGATGAACCAGATGGAGTAGTATCTAAGTGGTAACAGAAAAATTAGTAAAATAATGGTTAAGAAGTTAATTTGGGTGAAGTTCAAAAATAGCCAGACTTACGAGTGGTAATTGAAAAATAGTCACAGTTTCAAAAGTAATCGAATTTTATCCACTTTTTATGTAAAGATAAATCTGAGCGAAAACACTGTTCAAAGTCCAGAAAATATTCCAGCATAATATTGGAACTTTCCGTGTTGCAGCACAGGTACTGGAAGTATATTATGCTGGAAGTTAATACACAGGTGCTCCAATCTCCAGTATATTATATTGGAACTTTTCGTATTGCAGCAAAATAGTAGCTACTTTTCAATGACTTTGCAAAAACTGGCTGTTTTTCGATTACCAAAATCTAGCTAGCCCATGCTATTCTAATTTGATAGAGAAACATTTTGTCGACCAAAAAAAAAACATTAGATAGGCTGAACCAAGTCAAAAAGTGGTGGTTTAATTGGAACAACACATCTCCAGTTAATACACAGGTGCTCCAATCTCCAGTATATTATATTGGAACTTTCTGTGTTACAGCAAAATAGTGGCTACTTTTCAATGACTTTGCAAAAACTGACTGTTTTTCAACATGCTATTCTAATTTGATAGAGAAACATTTTGTCAGCCAAAAAAAAAGTCAAAAAGTGGTGGTTTAATTGGAACAGCCCATCTGGCATTTGTTGGGCCTGGAGGACATCGGCCCATTATCCTTCCACTGCATAGAGCGGGAGCTATTCGTTGCTCTGTGATCCAGCCTCACGCGGTCCGCCCCTATTTAGGTGCCCAGCAGCCCATGCCTTCGCTTGGGCCACGTGACCCAACTTTGTGCTTGGACAGGACAGGCCAGAAGTTAGCTCACCAAGCTCTACCATCTGGAGCGGCCCAACATTCCACCACATTAATGCCCCCATTTGGGTTACAAGCTCACATTACTGAACTCGGCGATTAGTGTTGTCTCCTTTGGCTTTTATAAACTGGGAAAAAGAACTGTCCAATGACGGGTGGGATTACTCGCTCATTTCCACAACCAAACCGTATAATATTAGTGTATGTAATGTTGCATTATTATAATTTTTTTTTTTTTTTTAAAACCCTCCCAAATTAGGAGGATGTATAGTGTTTCCACACTTCCCTTCCAGCGTGACTCGAACTCGATCCCGGACTTAACGGTCGTGAGTGGAGGTGCTTTTACCGGCCCGGGATCTATAGTATTATAATGTTGCAGCGAACCTTATAAAGTTTCGTTTTCTTTATAACAATATTCGAAAATTCGGCTAATTTAGATTTGTAAAAGTCGTTAAAAGAAAAAAGAACTCACACTAACCCATGTCCACCCCTTTTCACAATAAACTACAAACTTTGATGTACTTTAACGTTGGTTCTCCCTCATCACCATTTTTACACTTTTGCTTTCTTTCTTGCTAAGTTTCAGCCTCCCCAAAAACCCCACTATCTCTCTCTCGCTCTCTAGTATTTGTTTTGCTCATTCTCTTCAACTTTACTACCTTTTGCTTTTCCTCATTCTTGAACTAGCAATCAATGGTAAAATGCAGTTCTTTAGTTTGCTTTACTTCTCTAAATCCTTTTGTTATCTGCTTATTTTGCTGGACTCTAAATACCCATCTTGCTCTTTCTATGTACTGTTCTTTCTTTTGAATCTTTATACAAAATTTATTGTTTTGATTAATTTGTTTAAAATCTTGATCACTATAAACAATGGTAAGTGCAGCTCTTTAGTTGCTAAATCCTGTTGTATGTGGGATGTATTTGTTTTTTGTATATTTGTTGATTTATGCTAATTTGCTGGTAAAAATTTAATATTTTTTACTTATTTTTTGAACTAACTTACAATGGTAAATGCAGCTCTTTAGCTTGCTTAACTTTGCTAAATCCTTTTGTTATCTGCTTCTAATTTGCTGAATACTGGATGCATGCTCTCTCTCTATTTACTGTTCTATTTTTCTATCTTTCTGCAAATTTTCACTTTTTTTGTATGTGGGTGTGGATTCGGGCTGCTGTTTACGCTCTCCGAAATACGAGAGGCCTTCCATGGCCCAAGGATTACAAGAAGAAGAAAGATGAAGATATTCTTGATTGGCTTCAAGCTATGTTTGGATTTCAGGTAGAGCAGTTTCCTTTTTGACTTTCACATTGTTATTTTTACTTGCTATTTCATACATCTTTTGAGGTTAGAAAGTTTATCTCGGTTAGGATGGAAATATGTGCTTTAATGAGCTCGTTTTTTATCTATTGCTTCTCAGAAAGATAATGTTGCAAATCAAAGGGAGCATCTGATTTTGCTACTTGAAAATGTACACATAAGCCAGTATCCAAAGCCTGACCAGCAACCAAAGGTTTGGGACAAGATACTGCTTTCTGTTATTGATGAGCTAGTGATCAAAATTTTTCCTCAACTGCTAAAATATAATTTTAGCTGAAAGGATTGCCATAATTGGCCAAGAAAGAATTCCATTTTTCTATCTTTAATTGGATTCTTGAATTTGATTGTGTTGTTAGAATCTGCTCGCGTGCTAGCAGTTAGAGACTACTAGATGTTTAGCAAAGTAACTCTCAGTGAGGACTTTGAGACTGTTAAAGACTTAATATATTTTTGCTAGAACAAGAAGTTTGTTCTGATTTACCAACTGCTTTCTAGGAAAGAAAGAGACATATAATTGAATTACCTTACATTAAAGAATTTAATGAAAAGGATATACCTACAAAAGCTAGGCCTATACAAATGAACCATAATCTTATGAAAATTTGTAAAACTGAAATAAATGATCTTTTAGCAAAAAAGATTATAAGACCATCTAAGTCTCCATGGAGCTGTGCAGCTTTCTACGTTAATAACAACGCAGAGAAAGAAAGAGGTGCTCCAAGACTAGTAATTAATTATAAACCATTAAACAAAGTATTACAATAGATTAGGTACCCGATACCTAATAAAAGAGATCTATTAAAAAGAACCTACAAAGCTAACATCTATAGTAAATTTGATATGAAGTCAGGTTTCTGGCAAATTCAAATTACTGAAAAGGATAAATACAAAACAACGATCAATGTCCCTTTTGGACAATATGAATGGAATGTAATGCCTTTTGGATTAAAA
>MCJB01051923.1:0-42807 GCA_002018475.1 Nicotiana obtusifolia
TATATATATATATATATATATATATATATATATATATATAAAACCTCTAGGCAATGTGCTTAGAGGTAGTTGCTTAAAAAAAAAAAAATAACATTCCCCCATTTCGCCGCCCTTGAATCCTCTCTACTCCCTTCTTCACTAAACAAACCCTAGTCGCCATATTTCCATATCCTTTTCTAATCCGGCCCCAAGATTGAATCAATCCATGATTCCCTTACATTATATGTTCTGTCACCTTGTTACTTACACGATTTTGGCTATCACCTAGTACTTGCCTATTTTTGGCAAACTAGGCCCTGAGTTATGTACAATCGTCTTCAATCTTCAAGATCTAGACGGTATTCCATCTGTATACATTTGTGGCAAGGTGATATGAGGCCGATTCCCCAAGAGCTTTGGTCGATTCTTGGATTTATGTCGAACTAGGGTTTGAAATTTTAATTTTCCTCTTACCAATTTCATTACTAATTACATGTGATATTTATTTCCTTATTTGCGTTTAATTAATTGTTTTCTATGTGTTCTTGTTCGATTTCTACCACTATATAACCCCTCCCTAATTTTCCCTTTTGGACGAACATTAATCACTATTACTCTCTTACACCTTTACTCTATATTGTTCTGAACTTTGGCTCTTGGCCGGCTGAAAGCCAAGGCCACCAGAATTCAACTAATTGACCTTTCTTGGTGCGAGCACTGCCTGGGGTTCATCTAACAACAGTGGGAACTCTGATGCACCAAGATTTTGGGTTCTACTGCTCTTTGTTGACGTTTGGAGTACTATTGAAACTGTTCTTCTTGTTTATTTGTTTTTCAATTGGTAACTGGTAAGTTCCTTGACCTTCACAATTTCATCCTCTTTCATTTGTGTTCATATTTTGTATACTCATGCCACTGAAACTTATGTGAATCAATATGTTGCTATGCCATATCTGTTTGCAGCCTTATTTACTCTAAAGTTGTTTTGTGACTCTGAACTTTTCTAGAATTTGAACTTTCCTAAAATTCCCAACTCTGAGGTATATCTATTACATGTGTTCAATATGAATGGTTTTTGGCTCTCTTAGGCTCGTTTAGCATAGTGTGTTTGTGCCTGAATGCTTATATTTGCTGCCTGGCATGAGTTTACTTCCCTGCCTTGTTCTGAACTCTAGTGATTAAATCATTTCATGCCTCGGAACGCGTTCTAATACCTATGGAATTATTCATGTGCAACTTGACATTTCCTAATACTGATACTTGATCATATTGCCATGCCAAGCATGCTCTCCTACTACTTAACGTGTGCTCTCTGAATTTTTGTCTTCAATCATGTGTTCTCTAATACTACCGAAGACTTTAGGATGAAATAACTAGCCTCTCCTCCTATATGTGGCCAACTAGCACCATGTCTAATGCTTGGTTGTCTTGCTTCTACAAAATTGACATGCCTCTAATATTTTGATTGATTTTTAGCATGCTAAAGTTTTCTCCTACTTAATTAAGTAATTTCTTTGATCATGAACCTATTTTGTTATGTTGTTCCTTTCATTAAGCTTTTCATGATGAACACTTTCATGTGAAGGTTGTACTTTGCTTGTTTCTTGTTTGTGATTCTGCTAGACACTCATCTAAGGTGCTATGGGTTGATCCTGAATCGTGCTTCATTTTGAAACTTTTTGGAGATCATGTCTATAGGATGCTACTACTCGCCTAAAAAGCATGACTATAGGATTCTCTAATAGAACTGTGTATTAAAAATATCCTCTTCGTCAAAACTAGTCATCTAGAAATCTTGCCTATAGGAATTTACGCTAATTTCTAAGTGGTTCGAATCACATGGAAACCATGCCTATAGGTCTTAAACAATTTAACATGCCTTAACTTCAAACCTGCCTATCTATAGTTGTCCGTTAAATAATCTATCGCTAGTATAAGCTATAACTGTATGCTTAACTGACAGTGTGCATTCGTGTCTATATGAGAAGGTAAATTTGAGCCTTTGGTGTTGATTATATGTAGTCCTATTTGTTTTGAATTCATGCCTAGTTTTCTCATTTTTAGCAGCCTAAGGAAAGTCTAGAACTACCAAAGTAGTATGTCCAAAACCTCCTGGACCATTGCCATGGGGCGGGTAAAGCACGCATAGGTCACGATTTAGAATTCAATATAGCGCCTTTAAGTAACAACTTCAACATAGTAATTGGGTAGCAGGAGATGATAGTCTGTGCCTGCTGAATAATATGAGCAACCCCTACTTTAAAGGAGTTGCTAAGTATTATTCATGTTGCATGAGGTGATACTTTTGGCTAAAATACTTAGAACTCCCCCCACCCTCCCTCTTTATATGCTAGATATTTACACTTTGTCATTAATATAGACCAACGCAGTTGTACAGTTGTAATCATTAAAGATTTGTACCAATTATTATGTGCTACGATAAGAGTCTTAGACTTCTATATTTTCCTTTGATTATTTGATCACTTAGACTAATTACATAATCCACATAGTTTAAAATTTGGCCGGGAACCACAGTTGTGGACCTCGAAGAGTGCCTAGCACCTTCTCTTTGAAGTAATTTGAGCCCTTACCCGATCTTTGGTGGTGTTGACTAGTCAAATAGAGTTATTCACAAATACGTGCCCTAATACACCTTAAAATCGTTGGGTGGCGACTCTTCTCTTTAATAACCATTTAAAAGAGTTGTCACACGTCGAAACCCACTTTCGCGAGAAAACGGGGCATGACAGCATGGCGACTCTGCTGGGGTTACTTAGGCTCTTACCATAAAGAAATTGACTTATGTGGCTTATTTCCCTTATTTTTTAAATTGTTGTGACATGTACATCCCTTCCCTTATTTTCGTTATTTGTTTAAATTGCTATGACATGAACATCCCTTCCCTTACTTTCCTTTATTTGTTTAAATTGTTATGACATGAACATCATTTCCCTTAATTACCTTTATTTGCTTAAATTGTTATGACATGCACATCCCCTTCCTTATTTTCCTTTATTGCTATGACATGCGTGACCTCTTTCTGTTTCTTTCATCTTGCCTAAGAACTACTATATCATGATTCTCCCGCCCCTATTTCCCTACTTGCTCCATTACGTCCTCACACATTTTCATGAGCTAAATTGACTTCTCTTTTTGTCTTTCTTTTATTTTATCTTCTTTTTATGTTCACCTTACTATGTTATTTACTGCTTTTATATATCCTTATCATGCAAATACCTAGCAACGTGTTACTATTTCTGCATAAAGCATGCTCCACATCATACTGCACTCGTGCCTATTATCAACGTAATGGCACTTGATGAGCGTCTGCGCTTTCTTGAAATCACCCCTTTTAAATCGGAAAGACTTATTTGCGGTAGACTAGTCGATCACGGTGCAGTCGACGGTCCCGTGTCTTTCCCTCTCAAGTTGTCCACATAGGAATACCAGTCTAGACCCTTCTAGAAACCCCACTCCAATTTGAAATATAGATGCATCATGCTAAACCTAGTGCGGATTGAAGAGTTATTGCCGTAACAACCCGCTTAAATAAACCTTGTCCAAAGTCCGACGGGATTTCCACAATCCCAAAAACTATCATGTTATGTGCATTACTTGGAGAAAAATGTGCCAACATGTTGATCATTATTGCGTAAGTAGTCGAATCTGGAGGGGGAAAGGGCTAACTCTTATTTGTTTGCAGAAAATGAAGCACGAAATCCCCAGGTTCGATATGGTCCAGGATATCCCGCCTTTGCTACTTGACTGGTGGAAAGACCATGCACCTTGTGATAAAAATCATGTGAGGTGAGTACTTGGTGACTTGCCATCTTTGCTGAACATTTGACCAAATAGGGAACTAATCAAGGCCGTCACCATGTTCTGGGACGAGAAAAGAGATGTTTTTCGATTTGGCAACACAGAAATGACTCCTCTCCTAGAAGAAATAGGGGGTTTCACCAAATTACCATAGGATAGTCCAGGACTGCTAGTGCCAGAAAATCGTACACCCCGCAGTTTTTTGAAAATGTTGGGTTTTAAGAAAAATGATGAACTGCTGCCTAAAGAAATCATACATCCCTTTTGAGTTCCTTTACGAGCGTTATGGGCATATCAAATCATATCGTCTTCATCATGATGAACTAGCCATTACTTCTTTGGGATGGGTGCATTGCCGGGTTTATGTTTTCTTTGTCTACTTTTTGGGGTTGTTGATCTTTCTGATGCAAGGAGGAAGGATTCATACTCGCTTAGCCATAGTCGCCAGGACCTTAATGGATGGCATCGAAGGACAAACTTATACTATCATCCCGATGATCTTATCTGAGATGTACCGTGCTCTAGATCGGTTCAAGCATGGGTTCGGACACTTTGAGGGTTGCAATCTATTGCTACAAGTCTGGCTTTTGGAACACTTTCAGAGGGGTGAGTATCGTCAACAGCTTCTGCGAAGACCACTGAATGACTACATAGCCAACCATCACCCAAAGAAAATGACGTTTATTCCAGATAGGTTTGCAAAGCCTGGAAATGTTATAGGCTGGGTGCGTTTCTTCAGCAATCTGACAGACGAGCAGGTGCATTAGATGTTTGAATGGTTTCCTAGTAGTGAGTTCGTCATCAAATCAAAAGGGACTACTCACTTGGTACTGATCGGGTTGCGAGGCATTTACCCTTACGCTCCTATAAGGGTAATGAGGCAAGCTGGAAGAAAACAAGTCAGACCTCCAGTTTCTAATATGGCCCATTACAAGGCAGATTTCTAAGGAGCTGTGATTCCATTCAAGTTCGAAGCGCAACACATGTGGAACCAAAAGATCATTGTGGAAGGAGAAACTATTAAGCCGCACAGGTATCACGCTAGTCATATGTACTACTATCTATCATGGCTGGAAGACGACATAGCTGGGGACGTCAAATCAGGAGTCAATCTGAAAGATAGGATCATAGATGAAGTGGTTGAGGCATAGGTGAAGTACAAGAGGCTACGCAAAAGGGTGATCGAATCTGAAGCTAAGCATCTGGGGCAACATAAAGTAAACATGGAGGCGATAAGAAAATGGAAAGATATTGCCATTAAGTCGACGGAGAGAACAAATACTTGGAGCAAGGACTGATGGAGTTGGAAGGGAAGATGAGAAAGAGACTTTGGGATTGTCAGGGAATGGACGACGATGAAGGAGGGAAGCTGGCAAAGGCTTACTT
Organism: Nicotiana obtusifolia; assembly: GCA_002018475.1. Lineage (NCBI taxonomy): Eukaryota > Viridiplantae > Streptophyta > Magnoliopsida > Solanales > Solanaceae > Nicotiana > Nicotiana obtusifolia. Next base: position 5,185 of record MCJB01051923.1, read on the forward strand.
GTTGTTGGACATGCGCGATCCGAGAAACATGATTGATGGGGTCAAAAGAGCCAAGCATGGAGAAGGTCCTTCAGGGACCAAGTAGATTAGGAGATAATGTTCTTTACTGCTTTCTAGCTTAGATTAGATTTCGATGTAATAATGCTTAATGCCGTTAGTGACTTTATTATTACTGTCGATTTAGTGAAAGATTGTTTTGGCTTATTTTTGCATTAATGAAATGAAGCAAAAGTTGGCATCAATTTTCTCCAAGTCTATGTGTCACTTAGCCTACCTCCGGAGCAATGAGGTCCCCAAATTAGGACACGAACTATTGCATGGCTTTGTGAAACATGTTTAAATATTGCAAACAGTCTTTTATTTCACCCTACTAACTTGGTTACCTTTTGCTTTTCTTTATTTTGATTATTCCCATTCCCCAAAGTTGGTTTGTGCATACTGGCATCATGAGCATACCACACTAGATGTAGAGATCCTCCACCTCCTCCTCCACCTAGCGACCCGAAAAGAAAAGGCAAAGGGAAAGGAAAAATGGATGATTTAAGTGGTATCCGGAAAGATAATGTTGTTGTGGCGGAAAATGTTGAAACTTCAGACGGTAGAAGCACCCCGAGCAGAATGACTTGGTCTTACATTTAGAGTAGAAAATCCTGGAATTACAGGGCGAGCTTGAACAGGTCCAAAATCTAGCAAACCTTTCCCTTACTCTCAATGTTCCCGACATCAACCAGCAAATCCCAACTATCCAGAACCAAACACCGCCACAAAACACACAAAACCAGAATCCACCGACCATAGCTCCAAATCCTCCCGCACCACACCAATATCATAATCCCGCACCTCACAAAAACCTTAACCCACCAGAGCAAACCCCTCAACAACATCACCATCATCCAGCTCAATACCCACAAACCACTACTTACCACACTCCCCAAAATGCACCACAACCTACTCCTGATCCCTAAAACTCAACCAACGACCACCCATATACCCAAGTTCTAGGAACTCATCAAAGTAATCCGATATATGTGGAAACATTATCCCATACCCGCAGCAAACCCTATACATACCTGAACCGACTGAGAAGGACCTGCTCATTGGATACATGGCAGAGGAACTCAAGAAACTTACGAGGAGAGTCCAGAGTGCTGAAGGTGGGAAAGGTGTTGAAGGTCTGAATTATGAAGATCTATGTATTCAGCTAGATGTAGAACTGCCAGAGGGTTACAAACCTCTAAAGTTCGAAATGTTCGATGGCGCTGGTGATCCGAAGGTGCATCTAAGAACTTACTGCGACGAGCTTGTAGGAGTAGGTAAGAATGAACAAATCCGCATAAAGTTGTTCATGTGAAGTCTTACGGGAGACACCTTGTCTTGGTATATCAGGCAAAACTAGAAGAAGTGGGCCAATTGCGTAAGTATGGCATCAGATTTCATGGACAGATTAAGGTTCAACACAGAAAACGCGCCAGACATTTTCTATATTCAAAACCTCAAGAAAAAGCTGACAGAAACCTTCCGTGAATATGCTCAAGATCTGCAGTATTATGAAAGGTTGATGGTCATCGAGAATCACAAGTTCTCAGACATCATAAAGTTGGGAGATAGGATAGAAGAAGGAATTAAGAATGGAATGGTGACTAATTTCGAGGCGCTGCAAGCCAAAAATAAAGCCTTGCAATCAGGAGGTATTTCAAAGCAGAAAGAAGTGGGTGCTGTGATGGTAGCCCAGGGTCTTAAGTCTTCCCTCCCATACTAAACACCTCCACCACATATCAACCCTCACCCCTAATATACCTATACCACCACCTACAATACCTACAATACACAACCTACATATTACCATTCACCTCCACCCGACCGCAAAAACTACCCAAAGCCACGGCTAAATTTCGACCATAGACTCCTAGACAATACACACTAATTGCTGAACCCATAGCCTAACTGTATGAGAGACTGAAGGCCGCTGGTTACGTCACCCCTGTTCCTACTATTATTGAGAATCTTTCCTAGTGGATCAACCCCAACAAAATATGTGCCTATCATTCAGGTATGAAGGGTCATACTATTGAAGAGTGTCGCACGTCGAAAGAAAAGATTCAGATGCTGATCGACACTAAGGTTATACAAGAAAAGGAAGTCACACTGCAATAACCCTCTCCCGGATCACATAGGTGAGGGAGTGAACATAATAGAAACTGACGAGGAATGCGATCAAGAAAGGTCCATCAGACTCATTCGAGAGGGGGACACTTCTAAAACTTCTCTAGTCACCCTCACACCAGTTGTGGTACAAACCCAGGCACCATTTGAAGTTGAGGCAACACCCTTCACTATGATGGTAGCTCCCACACCATCTTACAGGTCTGATGCTATCCCATGGGATTATGTTGCGGAAGCAAGAAGAAAGAGAAAAGCCAAGATGGAAGAAACAGGTGTCGTGCAAGGTATGACTAGAACTGGCAGAGTTTACACACCTGAAAATCTGGGAGGAACAAGCAAAGAAGCTGCACCTAAGCCGCATGTTGTTGAGACTGGCACTGACGATCTTTGGAGGAAGATACAAGCAAGGGAATACTTTATTGTTGACCACCTGAACAAGACTCCTGCTCAGATATCTGTCTTATCATTGTTGCAAAATTCATACACACATAAAAATGCCTTGATGAAAGTGCTAAGTGAAGCTTATGTACCCGCCGACATCACTAGTGGATAAATGGCTAACATGGTCGGACCGGTACTAGGAAGTCGCAAAATCACTTCCCACGAAAATGAGTTACCGCCAGAAGGATTGAGTCACAACAAGGCGTTGCACATCACAGTGCAATTTGAGGATAAGTTCATTGCCAAGGTCCTGATAGATGGAGGTTTGAGTTTGAACATTTGTCCACTGACCACTCTGAAAGAATTAGGTAAGGGTATGCACGAGATACGGATGGGAAGCATGAATGTGAAATCATTCGATGGATCTAAGAAAGCCACTATCAGAGAAACCAACCTGGATCTTCAAGTGGGTCTGACTTGGTTTGATGTTGATTTCCAAGTGCTAGATATATCGGCCACTTACAACCTATTATTGGGACAACCATGGATACATGTAGCTGGGGCAATGGCCTCTACTCTGCACCAGGCTGTGAAGTTCGAGTGGAATCATCAGGAGGTGACCATCCATGGAGATGGAAGCAACCCTATCTACACCAATCAGACTGTTCCAGTCGTCAAAAACAGGAGGAAGTTGGGTGGAGAAACATATCACCACATTGAGCAGGTTAACACAATCGAAAAGGATGGATGGTGGAGCAATAAGATAGAAAGCATATTGTTGTGGACAAGATATGAACCAGGCAAGGTTCTTGGTAAAAAGCTTCAGGAATCACTAAACCCATACAACCACAGTATTATGGCATGACCTTTGGACTCAGATATGAATACACCGTGCAAGAATATCAGAATTGGACACCACCTTGGTGCACCGATTACTATCTACTGGAACAACCCCTACCACCTTTGCACCAAACATTCCATCAGGCTGACATAATGTGGGAATCCGAGGAAGATGAGATTTTAGCCGGCATAAGGAAGTTGTTTCTGGATGAAGAAGTCATGGACTGTAGTGCGATAGCTGAGAAGGAGGAGGAGGAAGACCTTACCATTCTGACAATTGAAGAAAGAGTTGTTCTCAAGAACTGGACCGCTGCACCATCCCGGGCTCGCTGAGTTCCTAGGTAGCCTGGCAAATAGCATGACTTGTTTTCAAATTATTTTGAGCATTTAAGACATTCTCAGTATTTTGTTTTGAAATAATTACTCGAGCCATCGAGTCGTACTTGTTGACATTTTAAAGTTCTATTAATGCATTATTGCTTTTCATATTTATTATTATTTTTCTTTACATTCTTTTCAGCATAATTATTACATATCTTGATGAACCTACGACTGTGATATGTAATGAGACAACGCAACATAAGGACAGTGATTTGGAAGCTCTGGAAGATGATGTAATACCTAAGGATATTGTCAAAGAAGTAGAAGATTTTGAAAACAAACCAAAGTCTAATTTGGAGGAAACTAAGGCCCTTAACTTAGGGGATTCTGAAACAGTCAAAGAAACTCATATAAGCATTCATCTATCACCGTCAAAGAAATAAGAGTATATCAGGTTCCTAAAGGAATAAGAGGACATTTTTGCATGGTCCTACGATGATATGACTAGGTTAAGCACATCCATAGTAGCTCACAAGCTACCCACCAATCCTATGTGTCCACCGGCAAAGCAGAAGCTCAGAAAGTTCAAGCCGGATATGAGTTTGAAGATAAAAGAGAAGGTCACCAAGCAAATCAAAGCCAAGTTTCTCTGAGTGGTTGGATACCCGACCTGGTTAGCCAATATTGTGCTGGTCCCAAAGAAAGATGGGAAAGTTAGAGTATGTGTCGATTACCGAATCTGAGTAGAGCAAGACCTAAGGATGATTTCCCCTTGCCTAACATACACATACTGATTGACAACTGTGCCAAGCATGAACTCCAACCATTTGTGGATTGCTTGGCAGGATACCATCAGATTTGGATGGATGAAGAGGATGTCGAAAAGACCGCTTCTATCACACCATGGGGAATATATTGTTACAAAATGATACAGTTCAGTTTGAAGAATGTTGGGACCACCTACATGAGAGCCATGACGACTATCTTCCACGACATGAGACATAGGGAAATAGAGGTGTACGTGGAGTATGTTATCATCAAATCTAAAAGGAGTTTGGATCACATAGCAGACCTGAAGAAGCTTTTCGAACGGCTTCAAAAATACAACCTAAAGTTGAACCCTGCAAAATGTGCCTTCGGAGTCCCTGCTGGAAAGTTGTTAGGTTTTGTCTTCAGCCGCTGAGGTATTGAGTTAGACCTGTCAAAATTCAAAGCTATCCAGGACTTGCCACCACCAAGGAATAAGAAAGATGTGATGAGTTTTCTAGGATGCCTCAATTATATCAGCCGTTTTATAGCACAATCAATGGTGATCTTCAAAATGCTAAAGAAAAATGTTGCAACAAGTTGGACTGAAGAATGCCAGAAAACCTTCAATAAGATCAAGGAGTATCTATCTAAACTGCCCGTGTTGATCCCACCAGAACCAGGAAGGCTACTTTATCTGTCTATATTGGATAGGGCCTTTGGCTGCTTTCTAGGATAACATGATGAAACTGGGAGGAAAGAGAAGGTGATATATTATCTGAGGAAGAAGTTCACGCCTTACGAAGCCCAGTACTCTTTGTTGGAACGCACCTGCTGTGCTTTGACATGGATAGCCCAGAAGTTGAGACATTATTTTTGTGCGTACACTACATATCTCATATCAAGGATGGATCGACTAAAATGCATATTTTAGAAACCCATGACTACAGGTATGTTAGCAAAGTGGCAGATATTATTAAGTGAGTTCGACATCATCTATGTAACTCAGAAAGCAGTCAAAGGGCAAGCATTGGCTGACCACTTGACAGAAATTCCCGTAGACAGAAAATACAAACAATTGAAGACGTATTCCCGACGAAGAGGTGTCATTTGTAGGAGAAGATATTACCAAAGAATACGACGGTTGGAGGATGTTCTTCGATGGAGCAGCAAACTTCAAGGGAGTGGGAATCGAAGTTGTCTTAGTATCAGAAACCAGTCAACATTACCCGGTATTCGCAAAATTCAGGTTCCCGTGCACCAGTAATATGGCAGAATATGAGGCTTGCATCTTGGGACTCAGTTAGCCATTTACATGAACATTCAAGAGTTGTTTGTAATCGGAGATACTAATCTATTGGTGCACCAGATTCTGGGAGAATGGGCTACTAAAAACACCAAAATATTGTCATACTTGCATTGTGTACAATAGTTGATCAAGAGTTTCACAAAGATAGAATTCAATCATGTTCCAAGGGTCCAGAATGAGTTTGCAGATACATTAGCTACCTTGTCTTCCATGATACAACATCCGGACAAGAATTTCATCGATCCTATCCCAATAGGAATTCATAAGTAGCCAGCTTATTGTGCCCACATTGAAGAAGAGTTTGACAGAAATATATGGTTCCACGACATCAAGGAATACTCAAAAAAGGGAGAATATCCATAGAACGCTACACACACTCAGAAACGCACATTTCGAAGATTGGCCAACCATTTCTTTCAAAGCAGAGGAATTCTGTATAGAAGGACTCCTGATTTGGGATTATTGCGACGTGTGGAGGCCAAGGAGGCATCTAGGTTGCTCGAAGAAATACATGCCAGAACTTGCGGACCTCACATGAACGGTTTCGTTTCGGCCAAGAAGATATTAAAAGAAGGGTATTTCCGGATGACTATGGAGATAGAATGCATCAAATATGTTCAAAGGTGTCACCAATGCCAGATACATGTGAATATGATACGAGTGCTGCCCGACGAACTCAATGCAACGAGTTCCCCCTAGCCTTTGGAACTTAATTGCCTTCTGCGTCAATTTAATCAACGGAGAGGAGTTGTACGCCTCGGCTAATTCTTCACAGCTGCAATCTTCTGAGGATCAACCTTAATTCCTTCACTAGAGACGACATGACCCAAGAATGTGACAGATTCAAGCCAAATTTCACACTTTGATAACTTTGCAGATATAGGGTTTGCAGAACTACCCTGAGATGATCGGCATAGTCCTCTCGATTGCGTGAATATATAAGGATATCGTCAATGAACACTATCACAAAGGAGTCAAGAAAATACTTGAAGACTCGATTCATAAGATCCATGAAAGCTGTTGGGGCATTTGTTAGCCCAAAAGATGTCACCAAAAATTCAAAGTGCCTATTCCGGGTTTTAAAATATGTTTTCAGAACATCTTGCCCTGATCTTCAATTGGTGATACCCGGATCATAAATCAATCTTGGAGAAGTACTTAGCACCCTGCAACTGGTCAAACAAGTCATCTATCCTTAGCAGTGGCTACTTATTCTTGATTGTGACCTTGTTAAGCTGCCGATAGTCAATATACATTCTCAGTGACCCATCTTTCTTCCTTACAAAAAGGACTGGTGCGCCCCAAGGCGACACACTCAGCCAGATGAAACCCTTTTCTAACAATCTCTCAATTGTTCCTTTAGCTCCTTCAATTCCGCCGGTGCCATTTTGTAGGGCGGTATAGATATAGGTTGTGTGTCTAGCATCACATCAATCCCAAAATAAATCTCCCTATCTGGTGGAATCCCAGGGAGTTCATCCGGAAAGACTCCCAAAAATTCATTCACAACAAGCACGGAGTCAAGTGTAGGTGCCTCAGTAACAGTGTCTGTAACCTAGACCAAATGGTAGATACACCCCTTGTTAATCATCTTCGTGGCCTTAAGATAAGAAATAAACCTACCCTTCGGCACCACATCATCCCCTTTCCACTCAATAACTGCCTCATTTGGAAATTCGAACCTAACGGCCCTGGTTCAACAATCAAGCGTGGCAAAACATGAATAAAGCCAGTCCATCCCCATTATTACATCAAAATCGACCATCCCCAATTCAATTAGATCGGCCATGGTGTCCCGACCACGCAATGTGACAACACAATCCTTATAAACTCGCGCAGATAAAATAGACTCACCAACCGGAGTAGATATAGAGAACGGCTCATGAAGTTGTTCCGGTTCTATCCCAAATGACATATGACAAAGTGGAACGGGGATCAATAAGAGCATAAACATCATGGGATTACACAGACAATATACATGTGACAACATTTGGAAAAGCCTCTACGCCTCCGCGTGGCATAAAATCTGCTGGGTCCTCCCGAATTAAGTGCACCACCCATAGCTGCAGCACGCCCTGCAGGTGCTGGGGTGCCTCGAGCTGGAGATGTTGTGGATGTAGTAGCTAAAGAATTAGTTGGTTGCACCGTACCTCTGCCCATGATCCGGCTAGACGAGCGGCAATCCCCCTGAATGTGACCCCTCACGCCGCACCTATAGCATATAGGTAGGTCCATGAAGCAGGCCCCAAAGTGCTTCCTCCCACAATTAGGGCATAGGAACCTTCGCTGCTGCTGGAATCTTCCTCCAGGACGACCCTGCTGGTAGGGTTCCCTGTTGATGTGCCGGGTAATTTCGGCATATTTTGATACTATTTGCTTAAAGTTTAACTTGTTTTACTTGTTAATTATCACGATACTTACGTAATTTTAGTGTACTTGTAGTGTATTGAGTGAAGGAATCCAGAAGTATGGAAAAGAGGTCAAAAAGCCAGCTAAAGACAAGAAAAGAGGTCAAGAGCATCGCAGATGTAAATATGCGATCACAGAACAGATATGCGAATCACATATTCGACAAGTAGTTCCCAGACAGAGACAGAACTTTAGGCCAATCTTCATGTCGAGAATGCGGTCACAAATGTGACCGCAAAATAGGAATGCGAACCGCGAATTGGCCTGGGAAAATCGCAAACGCAAACAGAGTTCTGGATGAAAATCAGTGTGAAGAATGCGATCGCATTCTGCGATCGCATTCTGCGATCGCATATTCAAAATGCGAACCGCAAACCAAGATGCGACGAGAGCAAAAATGTTTGGTGTGATTTGCGACGGATGATGATGATTTTCGAAACACATTCCTGTTCTGCGATAGAAATGCGGTTCGCATTATTTCAACGAGGGTAAAGCTGACCGACATTCGCCTTAGGTTTTGGGCCTCTATAAATAGGTTTTACAGGGTTTTGTGAAGGGATTCTTGTTAGAACTTAGAGTACAAAGTACGGCTTTGATTATTTTTGAATTCTTAGAAGCTTTTGGTGATCAAAAACCCTCTATTTTTGTAAGATGATATCAGTTACTCTTTCTTGTTCTTTAAATATCAGCATGTGTAGCTAAACTTAAACGCTGAGGTTGTGAACCCTAGATGGGTAAAATGTTTTTGAGAGTTTGATATTGAATCCAATTTCGAAAGAAGCTTGATATTTATTTATTTCTCGTTCTTCAATTAATCGTTAGTGGTTGCAAACATTAATGAATGTCAATTAACGCTATCTTATCTTGGAAAAGTGAGATAGAGTTTGGTAGCAATAAATAACAGAAATTCAAGGCTTTAAACCTTGTTTAACGAAATCACTTAGGAATAAGTAGATTTTAATTTGGCAAAAAATTGGTTGTTCTTAAGATCGACTCTTTTGTATTCCGGAGAATCGTAAGAGGATACATTATCCGAATATTGGGAAATATTGGATAAGTACATTAAACACCAATTGCATATCAAGAACTGAATTCAATATCAATATCAAAAACATTCTACTACATTAAGGGGGACACAACCTTGGTTTCTTAAAATTCATAGTTCTCACGTTCAAACTATTCTTAAACATTAGTTCTTAGTTTTCCTTTCCTTATATATTCAACACTTCTTTATTCTATTTGGCTACTTGATAGAATTACGACTTAGTAAAGTGTTACATTAATTGGACAATAGTTTCACGCCTATTCCCTGTGGGATTCGACCCCAACCTTGTTGGGTTACTATATTTGACATCGATCGCTTACACTATTATTAAGGTGTAATTTGAGCGAATCAAATTTTGGCGCCGTTGCCGGGGAATACGGTTTTGAAATTTCTAATTAGTGTATACTTTACTATAAGTCTAATTCCACTTGATTGCACGTTGTTTGTTTTGGTTGTTGTAGACAGGAAGATATGGCGGACCGTGAAGATGATGTGGAGGTGGAGCAGGAAGAAAATCCTTTTGCTGATATTGAAGAATATATAGAGGATACAAACGCTATAGTACCTCCGCTATAGGTGCTACTACGTTCAAGGTAGAACATGGGCTAATTCTGATATTAAAAGCGGAAGGATACTTCAGAAACTCTACTGATGACGATCCAACGCAGCACCTCAGGAACTTTTTGGGTGTTTGTGCGACGCACAAGCAAAACAATGTCTCTGACGATGCATTAAGGCTGAGATGCTTTAAGTACTCGTTAGCTGGAGATGCGAGGAAATGGATTCAAAATCTTCCTCCAAATTCCATCCGTTCATGGCCTGAACTGGTCCGGGAATTCTTGTCAAAATGGTTTCCGCAAAGAAAGAAATCTGAGCTCCGTGACAAGATATTCTTCTTTAAACAACTACCTGGTGAACAACTACACGAAGCGTGGGAACGCTTCAAGTTGTATTTGGTGAGGTCCCCAAATCATGGCTTTCCAGTTTCAACCTTACTGGAAAAGTTCTATATGGGTTTGGATCCTATGAACCAATCAATAGCGAAGAATGCTGCTGCTGGATCCTTCATGGATAAAACCTTCGCTAGAGTAACTCAGATTTTGGATAAAATGGCTAAACACAATCAAGATTGGCATTCTGAGGATACAATAGGTGGCATTACAATTGGGTCTCCTTCTATGAATAACTTGATAAAGGAAAATCAAGAACAAGACCAAGTGATTGCTGAACTTGCCACAAATGTTAATGTATTGACGAAGTTGTTCACAGAAAATCAAAAGAAGAAAGTCAATGTAGTGGAGAATGTGCAACCAGTGCAAAGTGATGAATATGAAGAGGCTAATTATGTCAACAATTCTCAGGGAGGTTATCAAAGGCAACATTATCAGGGTCAGGGGACGCAAAATCATTGGAGACCAAACCCGCAAGGGCAAGGTCACCAGCAATGGCGAAACGATCAAAGTGGCCCCAACCAAGGAAATTGGAACAACAGTAATAATTTTTCAAACCGAAGTTCCAACCCTTATGTTCCTCCGAAAGGTCAGTATTCAAATCAGGGATTCTCAAGTGAATCCAAATTGGAGAGTATGCTTGAGAGGATATTACAGAACCAAGAAAAGTTAGATAATTCCATGAAAAACATGACTGAATTGGTTGGCTCCCACACAGCAGCGATTCAAAAGTTGGAATTGCAAATGAGGGATCTCTCTCGTGAATAATATCCACAACAGAAGGGAACACTTCCTAGCGACACCACTGCGAATCCTAAGGGGAGTGTAAGTGGCCCAACTGCTCATATTATGGTTGTCACGACCAGGAGTGGGAAGACATTGCAAGGGAGAGATGAGCAAGCAGTCGATGTTGAAGAACTTCAAAAAGGGGTCACCATTGAGAAAGATAATGTTGTTGAGGTAAACGAAAATCCAGAAATTGTGCTGAACAGAGATGAGACTCAGGAAGGGATAAAGGATAAGGCAGAAGCAACATCAACCGTTCTTCCGCCAATTCCTAAACCCCCCCCTCCTTTTCCTCAGAGACTTGCGAGAAGAATGGACGACAACAAATTTGAGAAGTTTTACGACATTCTCAAGCAGTTATCAGTTAATATACCTTTCTTGGAGGCTTTCCAAGAAATGCCAGGGTTTGCCAAGTATCTAAAGGATCTGATTACGAAAAAGAGAACCACCAGGAATGAGGTGGTAAACATGACTCATAGGGTTAGCTCTATCATAGCTACAAATCCAATCCAGAAGAAAGAGGACCCAGGAGCATTCACTATTCCGTGTACTATTGGAGTGCGCGATTTTGCTAAGGCATTGTGTGATAATGGGGCCAGCATTAATCTAATGCCTCTCGCTATCTACAAACAAGCTGGGCTAGGAGTGCCGAGGCCGACAAGCATGAGGTTGCAGATGGATGACCGATCTATCAAAAGACCAGTTGGTATTGTGGATGATGTAATTGTAAAAGTTGGAATGTTTAATATTCCAGCCGATTTTGTGATCCTTGATTGTGCTGTGGACAAGGAAATCCCTATCATATTGGGGAGATCATTCTTAGCTACTGGAAGGGCTCTAATGGACTCAGAACGTAATGAAATAAAGTTCCGAGTAAACAATGAAGAAGTCACTTTTCAAGCTAGTAAGGGAATGAAGTTGCCAACTGAGTATGAGAACATTTCACTAATTGGCATTGTTGATGAAGTCGATGAAGCGGTCGAGATGAAAATGGAGGAGCAATGTTTAGGTGAAGCATTGGCAGCCATATTGGTGAATTTCGATGGTAATGACTTGGACGGGTTCATGGAATCAGTGAATGGATTAGAAGGACGTGGCTCTTACTCATGCACTCCACCAAAACTGTCCCTAAATTTGGAGAATAGAGCCACACCTCCAGCAAAGCCTTCCATTATTGTACCACCCCAATTAGAGCTCAAGCCGCTGCCTTCACATTTGAGGTATAAATTTCTTGGTGTGAATAATACTCTACCGGTAATTGTTTCTTCGTTGTTGAATGATGTGCAGGTAGAACAGTTGCTGCATGTTTTGAAGGAACACACACAGGCAGTCAGATGGACAATTGCGGACATTCGGGGAATTCCGGCCGGAATCTGTGAGCACAAGATTCAACTTGAAAATGGAACAAAATCGAGCGTGGAGCACCAGAGATGGCTGAATCCATCAATGCAGGAAGTGGTGAAGAAAGAGATAATAAAATGGCTGGATGCAGGAGTTGTTTACCCGATTGCAGATAGTTCGTGGGTGAGTCCAGTGCAATGTGTGCCAAAGAAAGGAGGCATGACTGTGGTCAAGAATGAAAGGAACGAGCTGATTCCCACTAGGACAGTAACCGGATGGCGGGTATGCATGGATTACAGGAAGCTTAACAGTGCTACGTGCAAGGATCATTTCCCTATGCCTTTTATTGATCAAATGCTTGATCGGCTAGCCGGAAAGTCCTTTTATTGCTTCCTTGACGGATACTCCGGTTACAATCAGATAAATATTGCTTTGGAGGATCAGGAGAAGACAACGTTCACCTTCCCGTATGGAACATTTGCCTTCAGTCGAATGCCATTCGGATTGTGCAACGCTCCAGCTACCTTCTAGAGATGTATGATGTCGATTTTTTCTGACATGGTGGAAGATTTCCTCGAAGTCTTTATGGATGATTTTTCAGTAGTCGGGGAAACTTTTGAGCAATGCTTGAAGAATATCAAGAAAGTGTTGACACGATGCGAAGAAACAAACCTTGTATTAAATTGGGAAAAATGCCACTTCATGGTGGATGAAGGTATTGTTTTGGGGCATAAAATTTCCAGGCATGGTATTGAAGTGGATAAGGTGAAAATTGAGATCATCTCCAAGCTCCCTCCTCCCACATCAGTGAAAGGTGTTCGTAGCTTTCTGGGGCATGCTGGATTCTACAGGCGGTTCATTAAAGAATTCTCAAAGATTGCACACCCAATGTGTAAACTCTTAGAGAAAGATGCCAAGTTCGTCTTTGATAAAAAATGCCTCACTGCTTTTGAAGAACTGAAAACGAAGCTCACCACGGCACCTATCATTGTCACACCTGACTGGTCGTTGCCTTTTGAGCTGATGTGCGATGCTAGCGGGGTAGCTATTGGAGTGATGCTGGGGCAGAGACACAACAAAATTCTTCACCCAGTATATTATGCTAGCAAGACGCTTAATGGAGCGAAAATGAATTACACTGTAACGGAGCAAGAACTGTTAGCTATTGTGTATGCATTTGAGAAGTTCCGTGCATATCTATTGGGCTCCAAAGTGATTGTGTATACAGATCATGCTGCTCTCCGTTATTTGATGGCGAAGAAAGATGCTAAGCCTCGACTAATCCGATGGGTGTTACTGCTACAAGAGTTTGACTTTGAAGTTATGGATCGCAAGGGAACACAAAACCAAGTAGCAGATCACTTATCTAGATTGGAAGAATCAGGAAGACAAAAAGAAGAGCTGGAAATAAATGACTCTTTTCCAGATGAACATATATTAATGGCATCAAATTCAGTTGCACCTTGGTATGCAGACATCGCTAACTACATTGTCAGCGATCTTATTCTGGAAGGGTTGGAATCGTACCAACGGAAGAAGTTCTTGAGGGATTGTCGCAATTATTATTGGGAAGAACCATTCTTATTCCGTGTGTGTGCTGATAACATCATTCGAAGGTGCGTACCAGAGGAAGAGATGCTACAGATCCTGAAAGCGTGTCATGATTCACCAGTCGGGGGTCATCATGGGGGTAACAGAACAGCTGCAAAGATTCTGGAGTGTGGGTATTACTGGCCGACCATTTATCAGGATGCTAATCAGTTAGTGAAGTCGTGCGACCAATGCCAACGTCAGGGGCCAATCTCGCAGAGGCATGAGATGCCTATGAAATTTGTTATGGAAATCGAATTATTCGATGTTTGGGTGACTTCATGGACCCTTTCATAAGCTCATGTGGGATGAAATACATCTTAGTGGTTGTGGACTATGTATCCAAGTGGGTAGAAGTTGTTGCCTTACCAAACAACGAAGCTCGGAGTGTGACTACGTTCCTAAAGAAGAATATTTTCACTAGGTTCGGCACCCCGAGAGCCATTATCAGCGATGGAGGGTCACATTTCTGTAACAGAGTGTTCAAAGGACTCCTCGACAAGTATGGGGTTCGGCATAAGGTTGCCACACCTTATCATCCACAGTCGAGCGGCCAAGTTGAAGTATCCAATAGGGAGATCAAAAGCATCCTGTCTAAGACGGTAAATGCAAATAGGACTGATTGGTCAAGAAAGCTAGATGATGCTCTATGGGCATATCGTACAGCTTACAAGACTCCTATCGGTACATCCCCGTATCGGTTAGTCTTTGGAAAGGCGTGCCATTTACCCGTTGAACTCGAACATAAGGCTATGTGGGCCTTGAAGAGATTAAACATGGACTGGGCGGAAGCCGGAGCTTTAAGGCTGGCACAGTTGAATGAAATGGAGGAATTTCGATTTCATGCTTACGAGAGTGCAACAGTTTACAGAGAACGAATGAAGTTCGTCCATGATACGAAGATCTTGAAAAGAGAGTTTAAGGCGCGAGACCTGGTGTTGCTATTCAATTCAAGACTCAAATTATTTCTGGGGAAGCTGAAGTCCAAGTGGTCAGGACCATTTAAAGTTGTCAATGTCTCCCCGTTTGGAGCTGTCGAATTAGCATCGGAGGATGGGCTCCGGACCTTCAAGGTTAATGGGCAGAGAATCAAGCAGTACCTGGGTGTAGATGGAGAGAAACATTTCGTAGAGCAGCTGGCTCTACAAGATGATCAAGCCCCAACCACAGAATGATTGCAGAGGCATCCTAGCATTGTCGTGCCGCGACGTTAAATCAAGCGCTTCATGGGAGGCAACCTATATGTGGTATTGTTTATGTCGTGCTTTTGTTTATTTACAATTCAATGTTATATTTGTTCTTAGTTCTAGTCGAAGGGTTTTCAGATGCAGGAATGTGATGAATGAACACAAGAATTAACGAGGAAGTGTGGAAACTGCAGAAGTATATCGAGGTGAAAAATGCTGCACAAATGCGATCGCATTTGTGATATGCGAATCACATTTGTGCCGCAAACTGAAGCAGAGAGTCGAGGCAAAACAGTGGGCAAAAATGCGACGAAGCTCGCCCATTTGCGGTTCGCATTTGAGTTATGCGAACCGCATTATCACCGCAAACTGAAGCAGAGAGTTGAGCAAAAATAATGGGCACAAATGCGACAAAGCTCGTAAATTTGGGGTTCGCATTTCAATTATGCGAACCGCACTTGCAACGCATAATCGTCAGGTAAGTGTTTGCATCTTTTCCTATTCTAAACCTTTCATTCTAAGTATATATAAAAAAAACACAAAACAAACAAACAAACAAAAAAGAGAAGAGACGACGGAAACGGAGAAAGCCTTCCGATCATCTTCATCGGAAAAGGGAACATACCAGTGCACTAACCTTCAAAGAGCAGATTTATTGTTGCCTTAATCTTCATCATCAGGTACTGTAACCTTCTACTCCCTCTTCTATCTTTAACTTTGCGAGGTTAGGGTTAAGCTTCAGTAGAAGTGTTCAAATCGTTGGAATGGCAACAAAACTATAGGGTTTGTGTTGGAGGGATGCACATACATGAATAAATGAAGGTACTTGCGGTCCGCAAACTAAAAATGTGGACCGCAATCACACCACATCCCTAAGCCCTAGGTGCCTGAGAACGATGACATATGCGGTCAATCTGCGATCGCATAATCATTATGCAAACCGCAGATCCACCGCGAACACACACAGAACATTTAATTAGCATGGGGAAACTATGCGCTGATTATGCAATCGCAGATATCGTTTTGCGACATGTTTGCGATCGCATTCGTCTGCAGTGAACAGGCTTAAGCACAACATCAATTTGTGATGGAATTGCGATTCGCATACTGTTTATGCAATCCGCAGAATCAATCGCAGATTGCTTTCTACCTGTTATACACCACATTGCGACGTGTTTGCGGTTCGCATAGTAGATATGCGACCGCAAACTACACCACAATTCTGTGCTTCTGTGATAATTTCTCCTGTCTTCTCTCAAATGATGATAATGTCACTAACATATCCCCATTATGCAGATATGGCCAAAAGCATGCCAAAAAGAGAAAGCCACTCTCCCCTTCAACCTCCGAACCACCTAAACGGGGAAGGACAGAATCAACTATACCTAACCCCTCCCAGTCTGATAAGGAGGATTGCCTACCAGAAGTTGATCTAGTTTCTGAGGCACGAAGGAAGAAAGGTGATGACCTTCAATTTCGTTTTGGGGTTGAAGGTTCAAGGTTTTTGTTCCAGGAAGAGCTCGCAAAGCGAAGGATTCTGGCAGAGAAAAAGTTGAGTATGAATGGGCTGTAGGACAAATACCCTCATATTCTCGAAATCATAAAAACGAGAAGATGGGAGTATTTAAATAAGGACCCCAAGGAATACAACGAGTCAATAGTCCGTGAATCTTATGCGTCTTATGGAGCCTCCCGATCAGCATATCATAGACGCAATAGAATATTCACCGGCCTTGTTCAAGTTCGGGGCAAGACTGTGTTTTGTGGCAGCAACCATATCAACGAACTCTACTTTCCCAACTGGGACTCAAGCACACCTGAGTACGATGCAAAGTACTCTAATAGAGAGAATGAACGGGGGTGGATAGCGTCAATAATTGCAAAGGGGATCCCGACCTGGATAAATCCTGGAAAGAAAATCTTTAAGGAAGACCTCACAAGGGAGGGCAAATATTGGCTCAGCTTCATCACCTCCCATCTAATACCCTCCAGAAACGAAACAGACATCAGCATTGAGAAGGCACTTCTCATTGCTTGCATAATGACGGGTATTACAATTGATGTGGGGAGCCTTATCTTTCAAGAAATTGGCATCCGAGCTACTCAGCGGGCCACATCACTGCCCGTCCCTAGTTTGATCACCACCCTCTGCCAAGAGGTGGAGGTCCCATTCTTATCACAACAAAACAAACTTGGGAAGTCTTCGAGAGATATAGACATCACTCGTATCAGTGATTCACCGGCCCCAACAACAACCCCAATTGAAGACATTGACTCTCAAAACCTCCTGTCTCCCCAGAACCCTAACACCTCTACAGCGGCTGAAGAAACTGCACCATCATCTACCACTGGTCCATCAGCCTCGCACATGCCAGCCATTTCGAGACTTGGTTTACTTGCTCATCATGCATACTCTAAAGTAGACCAACTCTTGAAGACATTGACCTCACTAATTAAACAGGCCTTGACTCCGCTGCAGCAACAACAATTAGCGTTCGGAGAGAGGTTGACCAAGCTTGAGTTCAGGGTTGATAGAATTGAAAGAGGTGAAGTGCGGGGTCTACCCCAACTGCGGGAGGAAGTAAATCACTGAAAACCGACCTCCAGAAGATGAAAAATCTGGAGTTCGACATATCCTCTCTCCTCCCAAAAGAGGGTGACCAGGGTGCTGGCCGTGCTGACCTGGGCCTGGACTTCACGACACTTATGGCAGACATTGCACCTTCGTCTGCTAAAGTGTCCCAGCCTTCTGCCCCTACAGTCTAGGTTGAGTCTACTGATGATGAGACATTGGTGGGGTCATCAGAACTCGAAGGGGATGACTCAGAGGAGGCCAGTTTAGAGGTCGATGAAAGTGCAACCCCTCAGCCAAAAGGAAAAGAAATTGTTGTGCCTACGGCGGAGGAGGAACAAGAGCAAGCCGATACCGAGAAGGCCATTGAGCGATCATTAGCGGATAAGGCTGGCAGGAATTGGCCACCAACGGGAGAAGCTAGCAACTCAGCAGCTCCCCCACCGGCTTCGGACCAGACTCACTCTTCTCCTCCAGCACCGACAGAGACCTAGGCTACTGCATCTCCTCGCGCAATTGCGCCACCAGGGAGCCCCTTGTCCTTTATATTCTATTTTATGCATTGGGGACAATGCATGTGTTTAAGTTGGGGGTGGTAGCCTTACACTCTTGTTTTGTCTGTATATTTGATTTACTTGTAAGCATGTTTAGTGACATTTCATACCTGTACATTATATAGTAATGCTTTATGATTCATGTGTATATGTTGTTATAATTAAATAGTTAGCAATACATTCCCCTTGTTTTTTCTTTTGTCGGGTTCTTTTTCAAGGGTGTAATAGTAGAACCGGGCCTTTAAATATGAAGTATATTAACCAGGATGGTATATCTGTTGAAAATCAAGTATGCAAGCATATGTGAAGAATAGACCCTTATAACAAATCAATTAGGTGGATTTGATAGGTTTACTTAGAATTGTGTATGTGTACACGAGGAAAGCCTCGAATTACTAAAGTTGAACTCCAAAGCTGTAAACTATGTTAACCGAACAGTTGATGTGCCAATGTGTGTGAGCTCCTTGTGTTGATAGTTCTTGTGTTCATTGCTGCCATCTAGAACTTGCCCGGTTGGTTTTTCGTTGCCTATCCTATGTACACTGAGTTAGAGAAATGATCTTAGGCTTTCTTTGATTAGTGATGAAACCTTTCTAGCCTTTTCAGCTTACCTGTGCATAATGAATGTCACTAGTACCCTGTTTGAGCCTTGTAGCCTTTTCCTTGGCCTCTCCATTACAAACCTATCCCATTCGTAAGACATGATCTCTCTTGAAACCGTTCCTCCTTGAACATTGAGAACATTGCTAAAAGCTTAAGTTGGGGGTGTGGGTCAACACGAAAATGGGCAAGGTTTTGAAATAAGATTGGGACCTCGGACTTCAAAAGCTCATGTGAATTTATGGAAGCTTCAATATATATATATATAAAAAAAAGAGAAATATTCTATGTGTGTTGTCATAAAGAAGCTTGAGAATCAAATAAAGAGGTATGCAAGTGGGGTCTAATGCGGGAATGTAAGGCCATTGAGGCCATGGGGGTCAAAAAGGTTGAAAGAACAAAAGGTTGAAAGAAAGAAGCGTGTAATTAGTGTTCAAGGAGGAAGTAGCCACTATTATCTAATTTACATCCTACCATTCCTTAAACCGACATTACAAGCTTACAAAGTCCTTCTGTGATCTCTAACCGAGTGTTCCTATAACTAGGCGATTAATTAAAATAAGGGCAAGCCTATGGCATGGCATGTGGTGACACTTGAAATTCTGTTCTGAGAGTGAGTGTACTAGTACTTTTGTCCCTTGTTTTTGCTATAACAAATATTGTGAGAATGGGACTTTCTTTCTAGTGAGGGCACATACACTGCTAGGTTGATAGTTAGTTGAGCTTTGAGTTAAGCATAAGTAGATTCAGCTGAAAGTAGCCTTTAGTTACTTTGTTGAGGCTCAAAGTTCACTAATTGATTGGTTGTCTTTGAACATAGTAATGATTCAAGGGGGGTACAGAGTTAAAAAGGGTTATGCTTGAGATGTTAACAACAAACACCGTCCATGGTCAGTATTGCGTCATATTTGATACGTAGAGTCTAGAGTAGGATAGTATCGTGTTAGTTGCTTGAGGACAAGCAAGAGTTTAAGTTGGGGGTGTTGATGTGCCGGGTAATTTCGGCACATTTTGATACTATTTTTTAGAGTTTGACTTGTTCTACTTGTTAATTATCACGATACTTACGAAATTTTAGTGTAATTGTAGTGTATTGAGTGAAGAAATCCAGAAGTATGAAAAAGAAGTCCAAAAAGCTAGCTAAAGATAAGAAAAGAGGTCAGGAGCATCGCAAAGGCAATTATGCGATCGCAAAACAGCTATGCGAGTCGCATACTTTGCAGGTGGATCGCAGATGCAGACAGAATTTTAAGCCAACTTTCAGGTTGAGAATGCGGTCGCAAAGTTGACCGCAAAACAGGAATGCGAACCGCATTCTCATCGCAAACACGAACAGAGTCTGGGTGAAAAATAGTGTGAAGAATGCGATCGCATTCTGCAATCGCAAAGTCAACCTGCGAACCGCAAATCCAGATGCGACGAGAGTAAAGCTGACTGAAGAGATAAAATATTTAGACCCATTTAGTATGCAAGCCGGACTTTAAATGATGCTCATGTGAACTATGCTACCACGGAGAAGGAGTTCTTTGCAATGGTCTTCGCTTTTGACAAGTTCATATCCTATCTAGTGGGAAGCAAAGTGATAGTACATACTGATCACTCGGCACAGAAATATTTGCTGAGCAAGAAAGGGTCAGAATTGCGTGTGATGTAGTATTGTTGCTGCAGGAGTTTGATCAAGAAATTAAAGAGAGGAAAGGCACAGAAAATCAAGTGGTTGACCACCTGTCGTGGTTGGAGAAACCACCTGTTGAAGCAGTTGACATTTGGGAAGAGTTCCTAGATAAGCAGAATTTTTCCATTGCAGCGGTTTTTGATAGACCGCCATGGTATGCTGACATAGCCAACTTTTTGGCTAGTGGATGGCTACCACATGATTTGACCTCCGACCATAAGAAGCAGCAAAGCAAGGTGAAACGCTACTTCTGGAATGACCCCTTTTTGTTTAAATTTTGTCAGATGGCATGATTTGAAGATGCGTACCGAAAAACGAAATAAGAAGTATATTGTCCCATTGTCATGATGGAGCTGCTGTAGGACACTATGGAGGAAATAGGACAACAACAAAAGTCATGGAAGTTGGTTTTTGCTAGTCATCCCTGTACAAGGATGCTAGATCCTACGCGCCTACATGTGATAAGTGCCAACGGACAGGTAACATTAGTAAGAGGGACAAGATGCCGCTAAGTATATCCTAGTTGCCATTGACTACGTCTCCTAGTGGGTCGAGGCAATCCCCACTAGGACAAACGATGCTCGAATAGTATGTGAATTACTTCTGAAGAATATTTTCACCCGTTTTCGAATTCCCTAAGTCATCATCAGTGACAACGGGTCACATTTTGTGAATAAAAAGTTTGCCACACTGCTGTCTAAATATGGGGTAACTCATAAAATAGAAACCCCATATCATGCACAAACTAGTGGGCTAGTAGAAATAGCTAACTGTGAACTCAAAAGAATTCTAGAAAAAATTGTTAGTGCTTCCAGAAAAGATTGGTCAGTAAAGTTAGATGAAACTCTATGGGCGCATAAAACAACATTCAAAAGAACCATAAGGACTTTACCCTTCAAGTTGGTATATGGAAAGTCATGTCACTTACTTGTTGAGATAGAGCATAAGGCTTATTGGGCAATTAAATGGCTTAATCTTGATCTTAGTCATGCAGGTGAGCACAGAATGTCACAGATGAATGAGCTAGAGAAATTCAGATGGGACGTGTATGAGAATGAGCAAATTTTTAAGGAAAAGACGAATAAATGGCATAGCCGTCTGATTAAACCAAAAGATTTTAATGAAGGGGAAAAGGTCTTGCTATCAAATAGTAGACTCAGATTGTTCCTCGAAAAATATAAGTCTTGATGGACGGGACCATATGTGGTGAAACATGTATCACCATATGGGGCGATTGAGATCCAGAACATGGAAGGAACGAAGATTTTCAAAGTGATTGGTAAATGTTAAAACCATATCTTGCTGGAGGATTTGATCAGAAATCCTTGAGCATCATAATCAGTTGAGGATGCCAGGTTGAGTCAACCTGAAAACTATAACTCAGAACTATCTCTAACTCTTCTACTAGCTTGAGTTTTCTCCTTTGTTTTTGTTGTAGCGTTGACTAGGTAAATATTAGTGTATATTATGATTTGGTGATTGTAGGAAGGTATATATTGTGGAAGGGTGGAATTGAGGCTTTAAAAAGGCACTTTGTGCGTGTATAGGTGCGCACATGGAAGGGTGTACAGTGCATTAGATTGTGCAGAATACATCGTCGACAAGCCTGGAGATGTGTGGCAGCACACGAGGAGGGTTGACCACGCATCAGTCCGCGCATGTGTAACATGACTCTGGCATTTGTGACGGCCGCGCACGGGTGGATCCGACCGCAGAGGTAAGTACCCGACCCTTTTTTTTTGTTTAACACCCGAATTTTGGCCTCCCTCTAAACCCCCTTCTAATCTTTTCCCATTTTCTCTCCTATCTCACCAACCCAAACCTTAAACTGTCCCACCCCACTCTCTCTCTCTCTCTGGGAATAAACACACACTACCCTACTCCCTTATTCTCTATTCCCCCTCCTCAAGTGTGCTTCCATCAATTGACTCCTCAAGTGTGTAACTTTAATTTCCATTTTTTTTTCTTTTTCTTTTGTTGTTCTTTTTTTTTTTGTTTCTTTTTCTTTTTTCTTGTGCGGTTAAAGACTGGGTTTCACTATGGATGCTGAGAGTATGGCTGCCAGGTAGTTGACTTGTTGTGTATGTATTTCATCTAGGGATAAAATTGATTTGTGTGGAACAGGAGCAGCTTTTCATGTTAGGTGTTTGTGTAAATGCCACAATAAGGTTGAGCGGTGTACTCTAGAATTTATTACTCGCTCGATAATAATTCATGTATGAATTTGGGTGAACTGATAATGGGGGAATACTCTAATGATTGTGGGATGGATCCTTCCCAAGTCCAGGAGAATGTATCTTCGTGACCACTATATGGGTGAAGTCCGAGTAATACTTCTTTGTTAGAAGAGTGGTCTAATTGTTGATATTTGTCGGGTTGTTTCAGGTGCAAATGGCCACTTCCAAGAAAGGAAGAACCACAAGTGCCTCAATCGGTAGGCAAGCAGGCACGTCCAGAGCTAAAGATGTGGACACGTCCAGGTCACGAGCTTCTGCATCCTCTCGCCCATATGATCAAAATAAGTTCGTCTCTTGGGAGGCCCAAGAACGGTTTATTAGCAAGGCGGGTAAAAAGCCAATATCTGAAAGGGGAATAAACATTCGGTCTCGCTTCAATGAGTGTTACAGAGTTCATAAGGAATTGGTCCGACGAGGAATGGGGGTATTATTCGAAGAAGCTGACATGGAAAATTTAATGATTGTTGGGGAATTCTATGTGAATTGCTCGAAACATGAGGACTATGTGTGTACAGTCCAAAAGAAAAAGGTGGAATTTTACAAGGAGGCTATCAATAGGCCTATCATCTGCCGGCTTACGTGGAACATCTTGATACAATCAACTACATTTTGGCGCACAACAAGGAATCATACCTGTGGACCATGTTCTTTGAGCCCATTTGTGTGTCCGGGAAAGATTTAAGGAGTTGTTGCGAGGTGCCCTCATAACGGAATGGAGCAATTGATGCAACTCCAAGATTTTTGGTATCCGTTAAATCCTTTATCAAGGAGATTACTGAATAGTGCTGTTGCAGGCCCTTTGATGGAGAAAACTCTAGAAGATATTTTCACACATCTGAATGAACTATCTAAAGACGCAGAATAATGGTCTGCTAACCATGGTGATCGACAAAGATCAACAAGGGTGCACCATGTAGAATCTTCTGTAGCAATACAGGCCCAAATTGCAGCTATGGCTAAGGACTTCGAGAAATTGACAATAGCCTAGGTGCAAAATCAACAATAGTTGGGATGTGACATTTGTGGATTGGGCCACCCGATTCATGAATGTCAAACCTCCACTGCAGAAGAAGAAATTAGGTTATTTGGAAATTTCAAAAGAGGAAACTACCATGGAGGTAGTAATTTCAATTCTATGGGACAGAGACATCTAGGGTTCTCATGGAGTTTTTCAAATGGTAGCTTGAACTCATGGCGGCAACAAAATCCTAGAGCACCCGTGCAAGGATCTCCTGGCTTCCAAAACCAACAAACGCAAAAGTACCAGCCTCCACGTCCCAACAACTCAAGTTTAGAAGATCTAATGAAGGAACTCACAAACAAATCAGATGAGAAGCTTGAGATTCAGGGAACAGCTATCCGGGAGCAAGGCACAACCATCCAAAATCTAGAAAGACAAATGGGGCAAATTGTATTAAGGTCAAAGGACGTATTTGAGGATTGCCTCTCCATGACTGATGTCTTCCTCCTTATTTTCGAATAACAAATTCAAATAGGCTTGACCCTTATGCTTGGGTTATTTGTGACTGTTGGACCCTCCGTATAATCTTAATTATTGACTTCTCCATAATCGAACATATAATCGACCCCTATTGATAACCTATCCTTGTAACTTTCCTATGTATGGTCTCTCCACTAAGCTTTGATGTACGTGCACTAGCTTCCTTGGCGACTAATGCCCTTCTGCTGATCTTTCGTCTATTGCCTATGCTTTCTGGTAAGTAGTCTATAGTTCAATTTCGTCTATTTCGTTAATATCCTGCCTCGCTCTCTTTTCAACATAGTTTTTAGTACTTCGAAGTGGTGCATACTCTTCTGCTTAGCTATTGAATGAATCTTATGCTTGTCAGGTCCACTCCTCTGTCTTCTTCTGCCTATTGTCCACTTTGGTGACTCCAACCGCGGAAAGATGATCTCTTCCACTAACCTCACCCTATAAACTTCCGGAGTCCCTATATAATAGTCACCCCCTCCCTTACTAACTAAGGTTAAGGTGGTGTCAACCAAAGGGTCAAGAAATTCTCACATGAATTAACGTTTTAATATTCGCTCGGTACTTGAACCTTTGATCTCTCGGATTCGTAGTTCACCCTCTTAAATCGATGAAGCCTACCTGACCTTTATATTCCCTACCCCATACCTCAATGAATGTAATAGCTAGAAAAAGAGTATATTCGATCATTGGCATAAGATGAATCACGGGATCCAACTAAATATGAATGAATAGGCATGTGGTTTTATCAGAAAGGGCTCCGGGGACTCTACCTTCCGACACTGAGAAGAATCCAAAAGAGACGATCAAGGCCGTATCTCTCAGGAATGGAAAAATGTTAGCAGATCCTATTGCAAAACCAAGGGGACAAAAGGTGATCAACTCAGCCAAGATAACAGAAGAGCAAAAAAATTGGTGAGTCTTTGGCTACGGAGAACATCAGTAGAGAGGAGGATGATAAGCAGAAGTCAATCGACGCATTTGAAGAAAGCAAGCACATGTCGATGCTACATTTTCTTCAGAAGATAAAGTAGGAGAAATTAGATAGATGCTTCGGGAAATTCTTGGAGATACTGAAACAGCTATATGTGAACATCCCATTCACTGAGGTACTCACCCAGATGTCTGCCTATGCCAAATTCCTGAAGGATATCATGTCAAGTAAAAGGAAGCTCGTGGAAACGAAAGTGGTCAAACTCAATGCACACTGCGGTGCATATCTACAAAATAAAAATTTCTCAAAAATGTGGGGACCCTGGTAGCTTCACTATGCCCTGCTCGTTAGGGAGTGAAAGTACTCCCAACACATTTAAAATATGCTTTATTGGAGACTAACATATTTCCTGTGATTGTTTCAGCTGATTTGATAGGTGAACAGGAACACATGCAAGTGGAGTTACTGCGGAAGCATAAAAAACAATCAGTTGGAGCATAGCCGATATTCAGGGAATCAGTCCCACAATCTGCATGCACAAGTTATTATTGGAAGAAGGGAGCAAACTGGTAGTGAATCCCCAACGTAAATTGAATAAAAACCTAGACGAGGTGGTCTAGAAAGAGATACTCAAATTGCTGGATGCGGGTATAATATTTCCATCTCTGACAGCTAATGGATCAGCCCCGTACAGGTTAAGCCGAAAAATAGGGCATGACGGTTGTGAAAAACGAGGACAATGAGCAAATTCCTATCAGAACTGTCACTAGTTGGAGGATGTGCGTAGACTACCGAAGGCTGAATGATGTAACAAGGAAGGATCACTTCCCTCTTCCCTTCATTTATCGAATGTTGGAGAAGGTGGCAGGGCATGGATGTTACAGCTTTTTAGATGGATATTCAGAGTACAATCAAATACCCATTGCTTCTGAAGATGTTGAGAAAACCACATTTACCTGCCCTTCCAGAATCTTTGCATACCAGAGAATGCCTTTCAGACTTTGCAACGCACTAGTTACTTTTCTGAGTGAATGAGGTCAATCTTTTCAATTTTAATTGGAAGTGTCTAGAGGAGTTCATGGATGACTTTACTCTCTTGGGGGTGACTTCAAGGATTGTTTGAGGAATCTCGAACTTGTACTGAAATGATGTGAAGACACTCACCTAGTACTCAACTGGGAAAAATGTCAGTTCATGGTTAAGGAGGGGATAGTCTTGGGCCACAAAGTCACAGATGGAGGTATCGAGGTCGACAGAGCTAAGGTAGATGTGATCGCTAAGCTCCCACCACCAACTTCAATGAAGAGCATCAGAAGCTTTCTGGGGCAAGCGGGGTTTTATTAAAGGTACATTAAGTATTTCTCCAGCATCACCAAGCCCTTAACAACATTACTCTCTGAGGATGTGAAGTTTGTGCTTGATGTAGCATGCCTCAAATCATTCGAGATGATCAAGGAAAAGCAAGTGAGTTCCCCATAATGGTGACTCCCGACTGGAATGAACCCTTTGAGATCATATGCGATGAAGTTACGTGGCAGTCGGAGCAGGGCTGAGGCAGAGAAGAGATAAAATATTTAGACCCATTTAGTATGCAAGACGGACTTTAAATGATGCTCATGTGAACTATGCTACCACGGAGAAGGAGTTCTTTGCAATGGTCTTCGCTTTTGACAAGTTCATATCCTATCTAGTGGGAAGCAAAGTGATAGTACATACTGATCACTCGGCACTGAAATATCTGCTGAGTAAGAAAGGGTCAGAATTGCTTCTGATGCAGTTGGTATTGTTGCTGCACGAGTTTGAACTAGAAATCAAAGAGAGGAAGGGCACAGAAAATCAAGTGGTTGACCACCTGTCGCGATTGAAGAAACCACCTGTTGAAGCAGTGGACATTTGGGAAGAGTTCCCGGATGAGCAGAATTTTTCCATTGCAGCGGTCTTTGATAGACCGCCATGGTATGCTAACATAGCTAAACTTTTTGGCTAGTGGAATGCTACCACATGACTTGACCTCCAACCAGAAGAAGCAGCAAAGCGAGGTAAAACGCTGCTTCTGGAATGACCCCTTTTTGTTTAAATTTTGTGGAGATGGCATGATTTGGAGATGCGTACCAAAAAGGGAAATAGGAAGTATATTGTCCCATTGTAATGATGGCGGTGCAAGAGGACACTATGGAGGAAATAAGACAACAACGAAGGTCATGGAAGTCGATTTTTACTGGTCGTCCCTGTACAAGGACGCTAGATCCTACGCACCAACATGTGATAAGTGCCAACAGACAGGTAACATTAGTAAGAGCGACGAGATGCCCCTGAAATCCATTTCGGTATGTGAAATATTCGATATCTGGGGTATCGACTTCATGGGTCCCTTCCTATCGTCCCATTCATATGAGTATATCCTAGTGGCCATTGACTATGTCTCCAAGTGGATCGAGGCAATCCCCACTAGGACAAAAAATGCTTGGGTAGTATGTGAATTACTTCGGAAGAATATTTTTACCCATTTTGGAACTCCCTGAGTCATCATCAGTGACAATGGGTCACATTTTGTAAATAAAAAGTTTGCCACAGTGTGGTCTAAATATGGGGTAACTCATAAAAGAAGAACCTTATATCATGCACAAACTGGTGGGCAAGTAGAAGCAGCTAACTGTGAACTCAAAAGAATTATAGAAAAATGGTCAGTGCTTCCAGAAAAGATTGGTCGATAAAGTTTGATGAAACTCTATGGGTACATAGAACAGCGTTCAAAAGAACCATAAGGACTTCACCCTTTAAGTTGGTATATGAAAAGTGATGTCACTTATCTATGGAGATAGTGCATAAGGCCTATCATTCATTTAAATTGCTTAATAGTGATCTTAGTCTTGCAGGTGAGCACAGAATGTCACAGATGAATGAGCTGGAGGAATTCAGATTGAACGCGTATGAGAATGTGCAAATTTTTGAAGGAAAAGACGAATAAATGGCATGACCGTCTGATTAAAACAAAAGATTTTTATGAAGGGGAAAAGGTATTGCTAGCCAATAGTAGACTTAAATTGTTCCCCGAAAAATATAAGTCTAGATGGACGGGACCGTACGTGGTGAAACATGTATCACCATATGGAGAGATTGAGATCTAGAACATGGAAGGAATGGAGATTTTCAAAGTAAATTGGTAAATGTTAAAACCATATCTTGCTGGAGGATTTGATCAGCAATCCTTGAGCATAATCAGTTGAGGATGCTAGGTTGAGTCAACTTGAAAACTATAACTCAGAACTATCTCTAACTCTTCTACTAGCTTGATTTTTCTCATTTGTTTTTGTTGTAGCGTTGACTAGGTAAATTTTAGTGTATGTTAGGATTTGGTCATTTTAAGAAGGTATATATTGTGGAAGGGCGGAATTGAGGCTTTAAAAAGGCACTTTGTGCGTGTATAGGTGCGCGACCGCGCACATGGAAGGGTGTACAGTGCATTAGATCGCGGAGAATACAACATCAACAAGCCTGGAGGTGCGCGGCAGCGCACGAGGAGGGTTGACCGCGCATCAATCCGCGCATGTGTAACATGACTCTGGCATTTGTGACGGCCGCGCACGGGTGGATCCGACCGCAGAGGTAAGTACCCGACCCTTTTTCTTTTTTGTTTAACACCCGAATTTTGGCCTCCTTCTAAACCCCCTACTAATATTTTCCCATTTTCTCTCCTATCTCACCAACCCAAACCCTAAACTATCCCACCCCACTCTCTCTCTCCGCGAATAAACACACACTACCCTACTCCCTTATTCTCTCTTTCCCCCTCCTCAAGTGTGCTCCCATCAATTGACTCCTCAGGTGTGTAACTTCCTATTTCCATGTTTTTTCTCTTTTTCTTTTGTTGTTCTTTTTTTTTTTGTTTCTTTATCTTTTTTCTTGTGCGGTTAAAGACTAGGTTTCACTATGGATGCTGAGAGTATGGCTGCTAGGTAGTTGACTTGTTGTGTATGTAGTTCACCTAGGGATAAAATTGATTTGTGTGGAACACGAGCAGCTTTGTATGTTAGGTGTTTGTGTAAATGCCACAATAAGGTTGAGCGGTGTTCTCTAGAATTTATTGTTCACCCGATAATAATTCACGTATTGATTTGGGTGAACTGATAATGGGGGTATACTCAAATGATTGTGGGATGGATCCTTCCAATAGATAGGAGAGTGTATCTTCGTGACCTCTATATGGGTGAAGTCTGAATAATCCTTCTTGGTCCGAAGAGTGGTCTAATTGCTGATATTTGTCGGGTTGTTTCAGGTGCAAATGGCCACTTCCAAGAAAGAAAAAACCCCAAGTGCCTCCACCGGTAGGCAAGCAGGCACGTCAAGAGCTAAAGATGTGGACACGTCCAGAGTCGCGAGCTTCTGCATCCTCCCACTCATATGATCAAAATAAGTTCGTCTCCTGGGAGGCCCGAGAACGGTTTAATAGCAAGGCGGGCAAAAAACCTATATTTGAAAGGGGAATCGATATTGGGTCACTCTTCAATGAGTGTTACAGAGTTCATGAGGAGTTGGTCCGACGAGAAATGGCGGTATTCTTCGAAGAACCTGACCAGGAAAATTTAACGGTTGTTAAGGAATTCTACGCAAATTTCCTGGAACATGAGGACTATGTGTGTACAGTCCAAAAGAAAAAGGTGGACATTTACAAGGAGGCTATCAAAGGGCCTATCATCTGCCGACGTATGTGGAACATCTTGATATAACCAACTACTTTTTGGTGCACAGCAAGGAATAATACCTATGGACCATGTTCTTTGAGACCATTTGTGTGCCCGGGAAGAAGGTGGTGCGGTTACTTCGTGGCCAAAAATTTCACTTTGCTACAATCACCTTTGAGGGGAAGTGTTGGCTATACATCATTAGTAACTGCCTGATGCCTTCCAGTAACACAACTGAGGCGGATGGTCCAGTGCTGCTCTGATTCGGTGCTTTGTCACTAGCCACGACTTTGATATCGCTAAGGTCATTCAAGACGAGAGGACAATTTGCTATTTGGTGTAGAGGTATGGGTTCTTTTTCTCATTGTTAGTCACTCGGTTGTACCGTGAGGCACGGGTACTTGAAAACAAGGCTACGGATGGAAAGTTCAAGCAAGAAAAGAAATTTCGGGCTAATAAAGTTGTCATTGGGATAAAACTTGCTGTGGCTACTGAGGTTGAGAGTGAGGAGTCTGATGCGCCCTAGAGGAAAGGGAGGTGCACGGAGAGGATGTTGATGCTACTACCCCGCATGAGCATGGTGTTGGAGAACCTTCTGGCGGTGTATAGGAAACTAGAATGGTTGCCTTGGAACAGGAGATGGCGGCGATACGCACTTCTATCACTAATTTGGGCACTCGAGTGGACTCACTTGCTAGACAGACTGCCAAATGCGAGAAAAAGATCATGTCATGGCTGTGTGCACTTGGCCGGGCTTGTCACCTGGACCCCAGCATTGTCTCCGACAAAATTTGGCCCAATCAGGGGAGTTTTCGTTCACCTTTGCATTTTACTTTTGTGAGACAGGGACATGCCACTAGTTAAATGTGGGGGTGGGGGTATTGTAAATGGCTGTTTAATTTGCTTTCCTATTGGAAAAAAAAACCACAAAACCAAAAATTCCAAAAATATGTTCTTAGATTTTTTTTGAATAACTTCTTCACTTGTACTTCCATGGGTTTCTTGTTTGGTTCTTTACCATGGTCGTAATATTTTGTACGAGACACTTTTTAGAGTAGATTTTTGTTAATTTTTTTTTTATTTTTAGATAAATTTTTTGAAAAGTTGCTTGTGGTTGGCAAAGTTGACTATGCCTGACTAGTGGGATGCATCATCCTGCCCTTTTAAGTTAGAGAGACCATTGGTGACTGCTGTCTGAATGAGTTTCTATCTAAAATACTGCGTGTGGTGAGGCGAATGTTTGAGTAGTGATCATGCCTGACAGGGTCTAAAACTTGGCTTGGTTGTGGCTCAAGGCGAAATCATAGGTAATAGTTGAGTTTGGAGATGACCGTACGCTTTCTTTGAAAGCCTTTTTCTTCGACTGCTTTGAATCCTCTTGAGAACTAATAAGTTATCCTTAGTTAGCCAAGTCGAGCCTAATTCCCTCATTCTTTAGAAACCCCATTACAACCTGAGCCTGCAGTCGTCCCTAGGCACTTGAATGCCTTCTATGTGATGCTAAAAGATGAAGACACGTAAGTGTAGGAGTGGGAGTTGGTTTTGAGTGGAACCAATTTTAAGTAGAAAAAGGTGCAACATCATGAACATATGCGAGGTACGAGAGTAGGGGATTGTGAACTGAAAAAAACCAGAAAAAAGAAGAAGAGATATGCTCACATTGAGTAAGGAAATAAAAATTAACATTCCCCTGTAGATGCAAAGTTCTTGTATGTCGTGCTTAAAGAAATGAGAATGGGGTGCTATTCTGAATTGGAAGTCTGGGAGCAGTCATAATTGAAAAAGGTATTGGTCATGTATGGTGTTGTACGTATTAAAGTGCTTAAGGAAATGCAGATACTCATAAAAATTATATCCAACCCATTCCATAGCCTACGTTACAAGCAAATGAAAGCCCAAGATGATCTAGATGAGACTGTTCCTACGTTAATGGAGAGTTAAACGATACCCAAGCTTATGGTACTCATGAAAGCATGATTCACTTCTTTGTCAGGGCGAGTGATTGTTGTGTATTTCCCTAGGCTATTATTTGCAATTGGTGTGAAGGGGCATTGTCTTTTTCTTGTGAGGTGTATCGAGGATTTGGCGCCAATTTGACCACAACACTAGTAGAATGTCATGACCAGGCTTGAGGTTGAATGTGACCCCAGGATAGTATCGAGTTGATTTTGGCCGGCCAGTTTTCTAAGGTGGTTGTAGTTTTAGGAGAAATTTAGTTTTATATTTTGCTGGGGACGAGAAAAATCTAAGTGTGGGGGTGTTTGATGAGCTTAAAATTTCTCAATATTTGTGCCCGCTTTGTGTCTTTGATTTGGCTGATTCGATAGAGATTTGGTCTGATTTGGGTCCAGTATGTTGCCTTTCAGTGCAAGTGGTGTAGAGGGGATCAATAGACGAACACTAAGTGGGAGGAAAACAAGTTGAGCATGAAGAAATTCTTGTGCGCGGCTGTGCACGAGCAACCCCAAACGCGCACCTGAGCGCGCAAGTGCCATAGAAGTCTGCCAGAGGTGCGCGGCCATGAGCGTGGTCACACTCCTAGGTGGGAGGTCGCGCACGTCTATCTCCAAGAATTCTATTCAGGCCTACTTTTGTAAATTTGGAGGCAGCCTTTTGACCTTTATGAAGCCTAGCTCGTCCCAAAACTAGGTATCTCGAATTTTGGAACAATATTTTGAGTGAAGAAGGAAAATAAACACCATAGACTCTGAATACTTCATCCAATTGATTCAATACGCAAGTTTGTTTGATTTTGGGGATTGTAATGTTTTCTTGTTCTCTTAATAATCTTTTAATGAACAACTTCTAAGCTCTGGAGTAATATTTCCTAGTGTTATTGACGAATATTGTGATTTGACTAATGTTTTGGGTTTGCTTTCTGTTAGTTGCCTGAATTCATCAAATGAGTCACTAATTGAATTATGATTCTCTCAAATTACACCTTAATAATAGTGTAAGCGGTCGATGTCAAATATAATAACCCAACAAGGTTGGGGTCGAATCCCACAGGGAATAGGTGTGAAATGATTATCTAATTAATGTAATACTTGACTAAGTCGTAATTCTATCAAGTACGTCAAATAGAATAAAAGAGTGTTGAATGTATAAGTAAACGAAAACTAAAAACTAATTTTCATAGTATGAATGTGAAAAATATGAATTTAAGAAACCAAGGTTGTGTCCCCCTTAATGTAGTATAATGTTCTTGATATTAATATTGAATATCTTTCTTGATATGGAATTGATTTTTAATTTACTATCCAATATTTCCCAATAATTGGATAATGTGTCCTCTCTACGATTCTCCCGAATACAAAAGAGTCAAGCTTAAGAACAACCAATTAAACGCCAAATTAAAACCTACTTATTCCTACGCGATTTTATTAAACAAGGTTTAAAGCCTTGAGTCTTTGTTATTTATTTCTACCAAATTCTATCTCACTTTTCCAAGATAAGATAGAGTTAATTGGTGTTCGTTAATGTTTGCAACCACTAACGATTAATTGAAGAACAAGAAATAAATAAATATCAAGCTTCCTTCGAAAGCAGATTCAATATCAAGATCTCAAGAACATTCTACCCATCTAGGGTTCACAACCTCATCGTTTGAATTTAGCTACACATGCTGATAATTAAAGAACAAAGAACAGTAATTAATATCATCTTACAAAAATAGAAGGTATTTGATCCCCAAAAGCTTCTACGAATTCAAGTAGTTAATTTCCCGTACTTTGTACTCTAAAATCTGACAAAACTCCCTTCACAAAATCCTATAAAACCTATATATAGAGGCCCAAAACCCGAGGCGAATTTTGGTCTGATTTGCCCCTGTTGTAATAATGCGGACCGCATTTCTATCACAGATCATCATCGCCTGTCGCAAATTCCACCAGAAAATTTTGCTCTCATCGCGTTTTGATTCGCGGTTCGCATGTTGATTATGCGATCGCATTCTCCACTCTGATTTTCACCTAGAACTCTGTTTGTGTTTGCAATTTCACCTTGTTATTTCGCGGTTCGCATTCCTGTTTTGCGGTCGCATTTGCGACCGCATTCTCGTCATGAAGATTTGCCTAAAGTTCTGTCCTTATTTGCGATCTGCTTGCGGAATATGCGGTCCGCATTTTCAGTTCGCGACCGCATACTCGGATTTGCGATGCTTTTACTTCTTTTCTTTTCTTCAGCTGACTTTTTGAACTCTTTTCTGTACTTCTGGGTCCTTACACTCGATATGCTGCAAATACACTAAAATTACATAAGTATCATGAGAATTTGCAAGTAAAACAAGTCAAACTTTAAGCAAGTAATATCAAAATGTGCCGAAATTACCCGGCACATCAACACCCCCAACTTAAACTCTTGCTTGTCCACAAGCAACTAAAACGATACTATCCTAGTCTAGACTCTACTTATCAAACATGAAACAATACTGACCGTGGACGGTGTTTGTTGTTAGTACCTCAAGTATAACTCTTTGAGTACTGTACCCTCCTTGAATCATCAATATATTCAAAGACAACCAATCAGTTAGTGAACTTTGAGCCTCAACAAAGTAACTAAAGGCTACCTTCAGCTGAATACACTTATTCCTTACTTAAAGCTCAACTTACTATCAACCTAGCAGTGTATGTGCGCTCACTGAAAAGAAAGTCCCACTCTCACAATATTTATCATAGCAATACAAAGGGACTACAGGGCAAGTACACTCACTCTCAGAACAAAATTTCAAGTGTCACCACATGCCATACCATAGGCTTGCCCTTATTTTAATTCGTCGCCTAGTTATAAGAACGCTCGGTTGGAGATCACATAAGGACTTTGTAAGCTTGTAATGTCGGTTTATGGAAGGGTAGGATATATATTTAGATACTAATGGATACTTCCCCCTTGAACACTAATTACATTCTTCTTTCTTTTAACCTTTGGCTTCTTTTCAACCCCATAGCCTTAATGGCATTAAGTTCCCACATTGGACTTGCCTTACATACCTCTCTAATCTATTCCAAAGCTCCATTATTGCCAATACATATTTTTTTTTTAATTTCTTCTTTCTTTTTATGTTTCTTTTCTCTTTCTTTTTCTTTTTTGGAGCTTTCATAAATTCACATTAGCGCTTTGAGGTATGGGTTCCCACCTTCATTTCACAGCCTTGTCCATTTTCATGTTGACCCACACCCTCAACTTAAACTTTTAGCCATGCTCTCAATGTTCAAGGAGGAACAGGTTCAAAAGAGATCATGTTTTACGAATGGGACAAGTTTGTAATGCAGAGGCCAAGGAAAAAGCTAAAAGGCTCAAATAGGGTACTAGTGATATTAATTATGCACAGGTAGGCTGAAAAGAATAGAAAGGTTTCATAACTAATCAAAGAAAGCCTAAGATCATCTCTCTAACTCAGTGTACATATACTAGGCGTCGAAAAACCAACCGGGCAAGTTCTAAATGGCAGAAGTGAACTCAAGAACTATCTAAACAAGGCGCTCACACACGTTGGCACACACACTGTTCGGTTAACATAATTTACAGCTTTAGAGTTCACATTTGGTCACTCGAGGCTT
The DNA here is from genome assembly GCA_002018475.1 of Nicotiana obtusifolia. Taxonomy (NCBI): domain Eukaryota; kingdom Viridiplantae; phylum Streptophyta; class Magnoliopsida; order Solanales; family Solanaceae; genus Nicotiana; species Nicotiana obtusifolia. The sequence continues at coordinate 40,558 of MCJB01051923.1, forward strand.
TCCTCGTGTATACATACACAATTCTAAGTAGACCTAGAGTTACCAAGTGAGCCTCAAATTCACATAATTGATTTGTTAACAAGGGTCAAATCTTCACACAGATTTACATACTTAATACTCAACAAATTTATCATCCCGGTCAATATATCTCACATTCATAAGCCCGGTTCTACTATTACACCATTGAAAAAGAACCCGATAGAAGAAAAAACAAGGGGATTTTATTGAGGAACTTAATTTTACTCATTATTTAATTACAACAGCATATATACATAAATCATTAATCATTACTGCATAATGTACAGTTATCAAATGTCACTAAACATGCTCAAAAATACATCAACTACACAGATACACAGATATAAGGCTACCATCCCCAACTTAAAACATGCATTGTCCTCAATGCTTAAAAAGAAATATAGAGTACAAGCGGCTCCCTGGGGGTGCAATTGCGCGAAGAGATGCGGTAGCCTAGGTCTCCTTTGGAGCTGTAGGAGGGGTGCGGGACTGGTCTGGAGCAGGTGGTGAAGCCGCTGAGCTGCTAGCTTCTCCCACTGGTGGCCGTGTGGCTGACGGGTCTGCCCTGGCAGCCACTTCTGCTAGCGATTGCTGAATGTCCTTCTCAATGTCTGCTTGCTCTTGTTCCTCCTCCACAGTTGGCACAGCAATTGCTTTGCCCTTTTCCTTAGGGTATGCACCCTCATCGAACCCTGAACTGGCCTTCTCTGATTCGTCCCCTTCAAATTCTGATGACTGCTTCGATGTCTCGTCATCAGTAAGATCTACCTGTACTGTAGGAGCGGGAGGCTGAGACACTTTAGCAGATGAAAGTACGATGTCTGCCATTAGTGTCGTGAAGTCCAGGCCCAAATCTGGTGCAGCACTGTCAGCACCCTTGTCACCCATGTTAGGGAGGAGAGATGATATATCGAACTCAAGATTTTTATCTTTTGGAGGCCGGTCTTCATGGATTTTACTTCCTCCCGCAGTTGGGGTAAACCCCTCACCTCACCTCATTCAATCTGTTCAACCCTGGACTCAAGCTTGTTCAACCTATCTCCGAAGACTAATGTTGTTGTTGGAGAGCGGTCACTGACGTTTGCATCGGAGTCAGGGCCTGTTTAATCAGGTGGGGCAATGTCTTCAAGAGTTGGTCTACCTTAGAATTTGCGTGATGTGCAATTGGACCGAGTCTTGAAATGGTTGGCAATTGTGAGGCAGATGGACCAGTGGTAGATGGGGGTGCAGTTTCTTCAGCAGCAGTGGAGGTGTCAGGATCTTGGGGAGATAGGAGATTCTGGGAGTCAATGTCCTCAATTGGGGTCACTGGTGGGGCAACCGAATCACTTATACGAGTGATATCAATATCCCTCGTAGACCTACAGAGTTTGTCTTGTTGTGGTAAGAAAGGAACATTCACCTCTTGGCAGAGGGTTGTGATCAATCTCGGGAAGGGAAGTGATGTGGCCAGCTGCTTAGCCCGGATGCCAATTTCCTGGAAAATAAGACTCCCCACATCAATTTTAATACCCGTCATATACACGCAATGAGAAGTGTCTTCTCAATGCTGATATCCGTTTCATTCCTGGAAGGTATTAAATGGGAGGTGACGAAGTTGAGCCAATATTTGCCCTTCCTTGTGAGGTTTTCTTTGTAGATTTTCTTTCCAGGGTTGATCCAGGCAGGAGTCCCCTTAGCAATTACGGACGCTATCCATCCACGTTCATTTTCTCTGTTGGAGTACTTTGCATCGTACTCAGCTGTGCCTGACTCCCAGTCGAGGACGTAGAGTTCATTGATATGCTCACTATCACAAAACACAGCCTTACCCAGAACGTGGACGATGCCGGTGAATATTCTGTTGCGTCTATGATACCCTGTTCGTGAAGCTCCGTAAGACGCATAGAATTCTCGGACCATTGACTCATTATATTCCTTGGGGTCCGTAGTGAAGTACTCCCATTTTCTCGTTTTGATGTTTTCGACAATATGAGGGTACTGGTCCTGTAGCCCGTTCAAGCTTAACTTTTTCTCCACCAAGATTCTTCTCTTTGTTAGCCCTTCCCTGAACAAGGATCTTGAACCTTCAACCCTAAATCGAAGCTGAAGGTCATCACCTCGTTTCCTTCGGACCTCAGCCACTAAATCAACTTCCGGTACGCATTCCTCCTCATCAGACTGGGAGCTGCTAGGCACAGTTGATTCCACTCTTGCCCTTTTGGGTTGTGCTGAGGTAGAAGCAGATGATGG
>MCJB01051924.1:0-25905 GCA_002018475.1 Nicotiana obtusifolia
TATATATATATATATTAAAGTTATATTCGATATATATATATAGTATAATATAGTATAGTATATATATACTAAATGTATTGCACGCACACTCTGTAATACACTTAACTGCATATTAATCCCTTGTATTACAAAAGCGTTAATGGCTTACATTTATATTATTTAGACATGCAGTAAATACAAAATTGAGTTTAATTTTGGTAAAATGTTAACAAGAAAGCGACCAACTTTGTTCGCAAATATATATACTTTTATATTTGCGACCAACGTTGGTCCCCAAAAGAAAATCTGATTTATTTTAATTTTCCAGATAAGCGACCAACGTTGGTCGCTTATATCCCCATAAAATTTTCCTCCAATAAGCGACCAACGTTGGTCGAAAAAAGAAAATCTGATTTATTTTAATTTTCCAGATAAGCGACCAACGTTGGTCGCTTATCTCCCCATAAAATTTTCCTTTAATAAGCGACCAACATTGGTCGCTAATATTAAACCTGGATTCAATTTTGCGACCAAAATTGGTCGCCAATTGTGAATTTTCTTTGACCAGATTGGTCTGACCAGTCCGGTCAAAATGTTGACGAATTTAGCGACCAATTTCGCTAATTGCTTTAAGTTTTTTTTTTTTTTTTTTAAATTTGCGACCAATGTTGGTCTCTTTTTGTGGCAGACCAACGTTGGTCGCTAATTTTTGATCCCAAAAATGCTGTTTTCTAGTAGTGTATTAACACTAGTATTAACATCATTTAATCTTTGAAATCCCTAGAAATCTTTTAAGTTGTTCAAAAATACCTAATTTTCCAAACATTGGATTTTTGAGGAAAAACTTCAAGAAGATAATCCTAATGCTTCAAACTCATTTCTTATGAGTCGCTGAGAGTAGTTATAATATTTGTTTCAAGTAGTTATGGTTGGATAATTGAATTCACAAACTCTAGTTCATGGCATGAATAGTATTTTTGAGAAAACTGGGAAGATGAAGAGTGTTATTAGAAGAAATGAAATTAAAAGATGCGATGAACCTATGGAATCATTTTCTAGTTAAAATTGAAAGTGTTCAACTAAGTAATCACCAAATTGAATATTTTGAAAATGTTGGTTAATGAAGACGGTGAGTAGTAATTTGGCGATATTGAAGAATTAATGTAGTATCATTGATAACTTCAAATGGATATTAATTGATAAGAGTGGAGTTGAATATGCTAGTAAGCAAACTTATTCGGCAGTTTGAGTTGTTAGAGACTTGTAGTCAACTTATGAGCCATAAATAGATATTGATCAATATTTTAGATCATATTTGATGTAATTGGGATATCTGATTGTAGATATCAACTTGTTGGTGATGCTTGAACATTTTAATCAATGTTGGGACGATGGAAGTGAGATTGAAAGCTTATGAATGTTAATAAAGCGAAAGCGAGGTAAGTTAATTAAAACTTACTCTACTTGAGAGATTTTCTCTAAAAGCATGTTTTGAGTTATTACTTAAGTTGTTTGCAAATGTGCTTTCGTTCTTGTGGGGACAAACAAGTACGGATGTCTCCACGTACAAAAATATTATGTTGCATATGTAGTGTCATGTTGTTTTATAAAATTTTATTTAAATCTTGTCGACAAAATGACACTCAAGGTAAATTTTATAAGTTTTTATCAAAACTTTCGTATTGACAAGAGTATACATATCTGAGTGCTAAAGATAAGTCTTCATAAAAAGTATTCCTTTTGGAAATTGATGAGCAGAATAGTACTTGTGGTATCTTTTAAAGATTGATGTTAAATTGCTAAAGGCTTTAACATGTAAAAAGTTGTTTATTCAATTTTTGTTCAAATGGTTTAGATTTTTTTATTAATGTTATGATTTGATAAAAATAGATTCTCTGAGGCTACTATGCTATGAATCTATTTTTGAAGTATCAAATAGTTTGGGAGTTACTTGTGTTCACCGAGATTGACTTCGGATATATTGTGTTCGTCGTCATGAAACTACATGTGCCAGTGTAGGCGTAGATGGCCACTTTGTGATATAGACTACGGCAGAGTGCTCTCCCTCGAGAGGGTACTATTTTGTGCTATTATTAGCATGAGTGAGTCGTTCGTACGGCACTATGATGAGACAGCCTGAGCAAGTAAGGCATATGATACTTGCCGCTAGGTACATAACTTAGTTGACCTTCTTATGTCAGTGATGGGATAGTATTCTCGGTGAAAGGTAGGATGATTTTCTTATGTTTAGGCCTAAGGAGCCGAAAGTTATTTCAATGACTTAAAGCAAATGGAAGTGATTTTGGATGATTTTATCCAAAAATCTTGGGTTGATATAAATGTTTTAAAAGTTTATATTTTGGGTTATATTTCACTTTGCTTTTATTTAAAATGACAAGTATCATGGATTGATAAAATTGCTTATCCTTTTATATCAAATATTGGTGCATTATTTTTATGAAGTTTGTCCTAAGAACTTAAGTTAGAGACAGTCTATGACACTTATTGAATACTGTTGTGGTGTACTAAGCTCTTAGGGACCCCCTTCCAAGGCCCTGCTTACTTTACATGTTTCAGGATGAGGTATGATACGTGGCATGCGGTCAGAGTTAGGATGACTCTCTTCCTGAGGTATATGGTGAGGCACCACTTCTATTTTCGTGGTAGCTATCATGTTGTTTTCTTAATTTATGCTAGTCGAGTATTAGAAGTGTTTAATTCTATTCTTTGGTATAGAGGCTCCATAGATAGTTGTGAAAGGTTGTAGTAACGGGGTTGTGCATGACATACATGAAAGTATATTTATTTTACTTAGTCTCATTGTTATTATCATGAAAGACGTCATGTGTGATTTTGAATTGGAAAATATTTATCATTTAACTTGAAAATGTATATGATTTTCAAGGAGCTTCCGTAGTTAAATTAGTTTTCATGCATATGATTTAAGTGCATCACATGGTTTGGATCGCTCGGGTCAGGTAGTGTGCCGGGTGCTGGTCACGTAATTTTGAACCGTGACAAGACATTTGATCTTGAAGTTTCAAACTTCAGAAATACATGCCTGACGTTGGAGATTGTCAAGCCAAACTTCGCACCTAAATGTTTGAAGTTCAGACCGCACATGTAATGTCAACTCCAAATATTTAGATTTGAAGTCAGGCTTGACAGCCCCCAACTTTAGAACGTTGATAAGTTGATTCCAAGGAAATTAAACTTAAAAAAGTTTATAAACTTCGGCTATTCTTTTAAATCGGGGTCCCAAATACAACTATTTTGTGCACTTGCCCCTCGAATATGCCCGGGAACTGGGCTTGGGAAAGCACGATACAATTTTAGGAGTCATCCAGTATGCGAAGCGACAATAATATACGATTAAACTTTTATTTGACAGATTGAATTGCTTGTGAGTCGACTATATATTGTATGCATCCAGAATTGAGATTCCTGTTCCGATAGTTTTGTTTTTTGTTCAAGTAGTAGTAAGATACTTATCATATTTACATTGCACCTGTTGTGCAAATTGACAGCCTTTGGCATACACTACATTTGAAATAATCCCAGATATATAAGGTGGACACTGCCACACTTCAGTGGACCTGAATTCTCCAAGTCTCAACATCTCCACTGGCTGTTTATGAAGATAGATCATGCACCAGATAAATGACCCAATTACTCTTTACCCAGTGATTTTTCATAAGTAGAACTCTTTTTGTTTAGTCTAAAACAGATTCCTTTCTTTTTTCTTAATGTTACAAGTAAATTGCTGCATCAATAAACACATAACTGATCATGGCTGAAGTTTAGCATTAATAACGAGCAAGAGATCCCATTATGGCAAGTAGAAACATCGACGCGTTGAGTCAAAGATGCAAAGCTCCTGTACACAACTGGTCCAACATTGCAAGAAGCAAATGTATTCCTTAAGTACCTCTAGGTTCTACATGATGTTTCAGAATGATGAAAACCAAAATACAGGATACAAACCAAAGATTTGAACCAAGAACTGTTCAACGACAGTGCAAGGGAAGGAAACAGCAAAATCAACAATTAGGAAAATGGCTAACGGGGTACAATGAGACATGCAAATAAAAAGGCTAAACTACAAAGGGGAAAAGTCAGGACTTCTTTCATGCTATGAATATATAGCCAAAGATGCAAATCACCTGCATGTGAAAAATAAGCAAAATCAGTAAAGTTAAAATATTTCACTCAATCTTATTAGTGACCAAAATTAAATATGATATAATTGTATCAATTGAAATTGTAATAATTATGACCTACCAGAAAGCAAATATTACGAGGGTTAACCAAGTGATCTTAAAAAGCTTTTCATTCACTAAGCTCCTCCTGGAAACTGTTGTAACATGAACATAGTGTGAACCATGTTTAATGCTATAAGGATTGTTAAGTGTCCCACACACTGGGAGGAAAGTCACAATAAGCAAAAACGTAAAGCAAATTGTACAAAAATCACATCTAGGAGCTCATGATTATTTTCAGATTGCTAAAATTTTAAAGATTTAAAGTTAGTAATGTTAAATATATTAGCTATGTCAAGCTATTCTTATATAAGAAAATATTAATAAAATGCTTTTCAAAAGTGTTGTCATAGAGTTTCGTGGTAGCTCATAGTGTTGACAAATCTATCTATTGGAAAGTATTACATGTAATTGCAACACAAATATCAAATTACTAATATGCGGCTAGCTGATATTACCCATCACTATTGAGCAAAATGAAGAACCTTTAATAGTATGTATGATCTCTTTATCACGATGATGATTAAATCTACCTAGAAAGAATGGCTTGAGAACCTAAATATATCCCTAATGAAAGTTCAAAATAAGGTATTTGTAGAGCATAGACCTTCTTTTATTAATTCAGATGCTTTTGTGAATAATATCTATGTTATTTTTATAATATATAATTCATGACATAACATACACGCACAACGGGCGTACTTTAAAACTGGTCAATACTAAATAAGTGGCCACTGATCTTCAATCCTTTAAGGGGAAAGATAGATATAGCCGCGCGCGTGCGCGCGGGGGGGGGTTATGTTGTACAACTTGCACCTCATAGTTCAAAAGACCTATGATCAAGAGAAGTTAAGTTCAGGCTCATCTAGTTCTCACACACTTCTTCTTCTTCTTTTTTTGTTCTGGATACTGGTGGTCTCGGAGCTTGTTTGCATCCTCTAACCAGCACAACTACGGTAATACTAATTTCCTCTATCTTTTTGCTTTCCAAATGTGAAAGTGCGGAGTAGTTACCAGAACAACAACAAAGGTCTTAATTATACGAATATAACATCGATTCTAATTATCGCGGATATCATTATAATGTTTTATATTTCTTCAGAAACAATAATGTGAAGCACCCACTTTAACGAGTACATTAAGTGTTGAATTAAACTATGGCTGTCAAACGGGCCGGGCTCGGCTGGCCCGGTTCCGGAGCGGCCCTGTATTAAGGAGGCCGGGCAAGGCTGGGTTGGGACGGGGACCGGACTGTCCGGGTAGTTTGTTGGTTCCGGTTAACCGGACCGGTACGACCCGTTATGGTCAAGTCATATGGGAACCGGTTAACAGGACCGGCCCGGAACAGTTCAATGGCTATTTTTTGATTTTTTTTTTATAAAGTTGACCGTTTGGCAACGGTCAGCTGCCATTTGACCGTTGCCCAACGGCTAACTTGCAAAAATAGCCTTTTTTGGGCATTTTTTTTCAAAAATGATACTTTTATTATTTACTAATTTAGCCTTTTGAAAAACTATAAATAGTCATCCCTTCCTCTTCATTTCTTCAATCATCTCTCAATTCTCAAACCCAAATTCTCAATTAAAGTTAAATCATGCCCCGTGCTTCTAGAGTGCGCTCATATGTTTGGGAATACTTTGAGATGGTAGAAGAAAATGAAGAAGTTCACAAAGTAAAGTGCAAGAACTGTGGCCGAGTCTCAAATTTTCGTCGAAAGTGGGAGGGCACAGGCTGTTTAAGGAGGCATATGAAGAGTTGTCTTGAGCGTCCTCCAGAAATTCGTATTTAAGTTGATTTGAGACAATTTGTGTTATTTTAAAATTATTAGACTTATTTAAGCTTAATGTTTTAGTTTGTTAGATTAATTTGAAGTATTATTATGCAATGAAAATTTGAAATCAAACTATGAAAGCCTTTGAAGTTTGAAGTTTGAAGTTTGATCCTTACATATCAAGTTAATAACACTAGAGTGTCCAATATAAAATTTAGACTATAAATTATATTTTTTTCATGTTCATTGTATTATCTTAAATTCGTAATGAATTTTTCAAATATAAAGCTTTTAAAGCCTTTGAAATTTATTCAAATATATTAGTTTTTAATGATTTACATTTTTACTTCATCTTAATATAAATTAGGATTGTTATACAAAATTCAAAAAAAAAAAAATTAAATAAGCTCGACCCAGCCCGGCCCATTAGACCCGGAACCATTCTGGTTAAATTTTGCACCGGGGAAGCCAGGAACCGGTAAACCTGGTAAAAAATAACCGGAACCGACTCGGTAACGAAACCGGCCGGTTCCCTTTTCCTCTACCCCTGACCGGCACGGCACGGCCCCTTGACACCTATAAATTAAACACAAACTGGTATAGACAACCCACCCAAACAACATGAATAACAAGCTTAAACAAAATATTGCAACAAACTCTGCAAGTATAAAACTTTCAGGGGTTTTTTCATCAAATGCCAAAAGATAGAAGGACTCACATGCAAAAATCACTTGGCAACCATCCTAGCAATGAAATCCTCATACCGGATCTTCCCATCGGATCCAACATCAACTTCTCGGATCCACTCATCAAATTCCGCAGGCTCAAGCTTCTCCCCAATACTCGTTAAAATATGCTTTAGATCCGAAACGACGACGAAACCAGTGCCGTCTTTATCAAGGACCTTGAACGCATCGCGCAATTGGCGATCAAATGGCTCCGGTTTGAGGTGTTTTGACATGAGGTCTAAAAATCGGTTGAAATCGAACGGTGCGGTGAGTTTTTCTTCGGCGATTATTGATTTGAGCTGGGCTTGGGTCGGGTTGCCTCCGAGTGATCTCATTAGGATCCCTAGCTCCGATGGAGCGATTTTGCCGTCGCCGTCGGTGTCAAAGAGAGTGAATGCCTCCTTCATGGAGGATATTTGATCGTTGCTCAGATCTTTCACCATTGCTATTTGCCTTCTCTCTCTTTCTCTCTGTTTGCTTTTCCCCTATGTTTCTCTCTCTCTGTGGATTTTGTCTGACGAAATGGGGATTCAAATTTGTGGTTATATAAAACCCGAGGGGCGTTTCACTCATTTTTGAAAGTTCATAATCATGTTGCTAGTAACAATGCCCATGGAAGTTAAAATGGGCCCCTTTCGTACTTAGGCTCGGATCTCAAGCACTTGAATAGTTGTTCAACTGAGAATTTAAATTATGAAAATTTTATTTTGTGCTTCACAAAAATGATTTGTGTGAACTCAAATCTTGTGCCTTTGGACATTGTACACGGCCGAAATCGACCACATGAGATGCTTCTACGAAGTAAACGGAGCGAGAGAGGTAACGCGAAGGAATCGAAATTGAGGCAGTTGGGTCCATTCCCATAAATGAAACAAAAAAAAAAAAAAAGATTGTGGGGTCCATTCCAATAATGAAGAAGAAAAATATGTAAGATGTCAAAATTGATGGTAGGCACCAAAACGCACCGAAAACACGTTTTTTGACCCAAATTAATTTTGGTTACGGCACTTCTTCCTATAAATAGAAGCCTTCAGTTTCTCATTTTGACAACTCAATTTTAGAGGAAAAATATATCTGAGAGTTAAACAAAAACAGTGAGGTTTCACAGACAGGGTATAAGAAAATAGTCTTTGAGAAAAATAGAGAGTGAGCGATATTGTAATGAGGTGGAAATATCAAAAGAGGGTTATTTCTTTTGAGTGTTGTAGTGGTCTTTGGAGTATTTTATTCGGACTTGCAAAGTGTAAAATTCCTTGCTATAGTAATATCAGTTGCTACTCTCGAGGCCGTGGTTTTTTTCCCCTTATTCACAAAGGTTTCCACGTAAAAATCTTGGTGTTGTTGTCACTCTTTTATTCTTGTTAATTATCGTATCTCAGTGCTACGTTATTATTTCGCTTTTATTACCGTGAATATTATTTCTGTAGCGGGGTTATTCCCAACACGAGCCGAGGTCTGGGAAAAACGCCTACCATCGGGAGTATCGGGGCCATGACCCCCAGGTTCGGTTCGAATCTCAAAGGCCTAGGAGAGCATTACCAGATAACCGAGCACGACTAACAAAAGGTCGTGATATCGGTGATCAGCCGGATGTCGAATCTCGGCACGTATCGGCAGAGTACCGATGATTAGTTAAACATAAGATTTTTACCTTTTATGGAATTGTAATTAGGGTAAAACTCCCCTACTATATAACAGGGGGTCTGATTATTTATTAGACATTGTAACACGCACATCAAGACAATATACTCTTATTTTCTCTGTTATTCAAAGCTCTTACTTTTGTTTACGAAATAATCAGTAACATGAGCCCGAGATTGAAGGCACACATTTTATTAAGCTGTTACTAAATCCGGGATCACTCCTCTTGATTGGATTGACACTTTATTACGTCTTTTGTCTGTTTAATGTAACACAATTTATCGTTTGTGTTGAATTAATCCACATATACTTAAAATTACTTATAAATTTAATTGTTATTCATTTTTTAGGGTAAACAGAGGGTTTACGAATAAATCATGTAATTTAAAAAAAATCAAAAAACTGGATGAGTAAACGTATGTCCATTTTACTAACATTCCAATCATTAATGTCGTTGTACCCGACCCTATATCCTCATAAGAAATAATAACACGAACACTCAATATGCAAAATAAAAGGTCCGGCAATTAACACTAAGATATTGCGTTCAGAATAAAATTCTATCAGTTACTTGGTGCAAATAACAATACAACATCCTACACAAAAAATCTTACAATATTTCTTCGTCGATCCCCACTTCCAACGTAAAGGAAACTTTCTTACTTTAAAAAGAAAAAAGCGAAGGGAAGGCGACAGTGAAATTCTGATGCTTGCTTCGTCGGGCCTGCCTTAAGAGGCAAGCCAAATACTAGTACATCAAATTAAATTATTCCATTGTGAAAAGTGCATGTGATAGAAGAGAAGTAAGCAATGGGTAATGTGTACTGCGTGTTGTGTGGATGCGTAGAACAAGCGAGTGTTGGAGCGGTGGAGAAATTGGGACGCCTCGATAGGCTAGTAGAATCAGGCTTCCATTTCTTCAATCCTTTTATTGGTGAATGCCTCTCTGTATTTTCTCCACTCGGATCTACTCTCTTGATGTCAAAATTGAGATTAAAACCAAAGTATGCCTTATTATTCTATTTCCTGATTTTTTTTCCCTATGCATTTGTCATGCCTATAATCTATGTTTCCTTTTCTTTTGTATTTAACTTTTTTACATTTTTATGATCAATGCTTAGGCTTTTGTCTTGTTTGCAATAAAGTTCAAATCATGATAGGTGTCTAATTACCCACACATCACGTGTTGTGCTTTTACCATTAGACCAGAAAGCCTTAGAGGCCTTAATGACTATATGTATTGCGTTTGGATAAAGTATTGATTAGGATATAACTTTTGAAGATGATTTTTCACTATACTACATGTCTGGGATAAAGCAGTTTCAGACTCTTCTATATGGGAGGAGGGGTTCTAGTTATTTGACATAACCTTTCTTAGGATTGAGGATCCAACTTTAATGAAATGAATGACATTCAGCCTGTAGGCATTTCAAGCCTGCTGAATATCTGTAAAGAATTTATACTATTATGTGTTTTGGGTATGTGATGTGGTTGAAGGAAGTGCTTAGATGTACACAGATCCGATGGCATGAAGTTGTGATCTTTTTAGGGGATTTTACCTTCCTAGAACTTGCCTGCACTTAATATACTCCGTCTGTTGATTGCTTTTGTGTGTTTGTTAGTTATTTAGATAATGTGCATGTTTTCTTAGTGCCAACTACAAAAGCTGACATATATGTTTTTTTCCCTTCATCTTGATGGGTTGCCACCTGTATACAAATCGAAATTTTCGACCTTCTTATAGATTGTTGCGCTCCAGTATTTTCTGTTAATCCTCTCATCCTCCTTTGATAAAATTTGATGTTCTGAGAGGTCCTTGGGAAATTTAAAGAATAATTGTCTTCATATAAGTTGATTGCGGAAAGATAAAGGTAAACTTTTCACCATAAATGGATGGTCAAGAGAACCCTGGACGACCGTGGAGGCCTGAAAACAAGACAGTCTGAAAAAAGGGCCTTCTGTCTACACGCTTTCGAGAATAGAATAGACGAGACTGCTGTGATTGACAAAGTAGGGGGAGGTGAGTCTTGTCTCCTTTCACTTTGTTATTTTGCCAACTCACTGGTGTAAGCCTATAGTACAATGTTGACTGGTGTTTTTTGGTGTAACCGGGGGGCTGGAACCAAAGAAAGACTGTACCCCGCATCCCTTCCTCTCATAAGGCAGCTATCTCGGACTTACAAAAAGTTCATGCCCTTCTTTATCTCTAAAGTGTCCTAACCATCCAACCGCTATTCCATCCCCATTATCCATTGAGCCCGCTCTGAATAATCCCTTCTATGTAGATTTCCCAACAGCACCAATAAAAAGCAAAATACAAATAAGAGTTATGGCATTCAATCGCATATGGCTTCATAAACATATCTATGTTTTTGCTTTCTCACTGCTGTTCGTGATTCGACTTGATAAGATGAGTGAATATTCACGTAGAATTTGATTGTGAGGTCGTTGTGACCTTATAATATTGCTATGAAACTAGTGTTCTTGTAGTACTTAGGTAATTGGTACAAAAGAGTTGACATGGTCGGTGATGAAAAATTGTCTGTTAGGAACTTTAGATAAAAATGAGAGAATCTTCTTTCTTCTGAGAGCTTTGACTGATACACAATTTTCAGGACAATGTATTTGTTCAAATGTTGTGCTCAATCCAATATAGAGTAATCAGGGAAAATGATGATGATGCTTTCTATGAGTTACAAAATCCAAGGGAGCAGATTCAGGCATATGTATTTGATGGTAATTTGCTATGTTCCCTTTTATATGGCATAAACATGAGTATTTTGTTGTCTATGCTATTTTGATGACACACATCTCTTCTGATGTTTCCTATCTTTGTCTTAGTTGTTCGAGCACGTGCCAAAATTGAGTTTGGATGAGCTTCTTGAACAGAAGGATGAAATTGCCAAGGCTGTCTTGGAGGACCTTGAAAAGGTAATTTCATGTTATCTAGATTCTTCTAAGCTCAACTGAATGTTTTATTTGATCTTGTACAATCCCTTTATACTTTTTATATTCTGACTCTTAGGTAACACAGTTAAATTTATTATCTATGCAAGAGAAGATAAGAGAGTGGAGAAATGGTTTACGGCAGATTGGGCAGAAGAAAAATAATGTTAATACTATTGTGCATTTTCATATTTTTTTAAAGAAATTTTGGAGGTTCATTAAATTGTGTTATATTGTTGTCATATTCCAATTTTGTGGGTTTAGTAGCTTGCTTAATAGGATCTTCTGGCCAATATTTTCGGGATTGTTTCTGCTTTCTCATATTTGTTCTCTGTTTAGGATTGACGCATAGTTGAATGACTGATTGAAGAAATGTTTCTGCTGGTTGATGTTTGGAAAAATACCTTGATCCACAAGGGAAGAGGTGGGTAAACAAAGGGAAGAAACTAATTTGTTTTTCTTTTCTTCATGTATTTTCTGAATATGGAAGTCCACACTTTTGAAATTTTGTACTTTAAATGCCATTAGATCCAGGTGGAAGATATGAAATGAAAAGGCTAGATCTGTTAGATGATTGGAAGATTGGAAATGAAAAGGTTAGATCAATTAGATGATTTCCGTGGGTCATTAGCATGTGCTTGCTTGATCAGTTCTATTCTTGCAAGTGTCACTAATTATGGATACCGGTGTAGAAGACTGGGTTTCGATAACATTAAATTGTTAAAAGTCGACCACTTCACAAAATTCTTAGGTTATTCTTTTAGAACTTCCTTTGTTGTAAGCTTTGTCTAAATTATTGTTGTTTTTTATTTATTTATTTCCAAGGAGCATTCCTAAATCCTCCTATTGTAAGATCTTCGCGTAGTTATATTGACGATTAACAATCTAGGAGGTGTTCAGTATTTAAAAAATGTAATAACAACAGCAACAACAACAAACCCAGTGTAATTCTGGGGGTAGTATGTGCGCATACCTTATCCCTACCTTGTAAAGGCAGAGAGGTTGTATCCGATAGACCTTCGCCTCAAGGAACAGTAAAAATAAAATAACAAACAATAGCAATAACGATATAATAGGGTAACGAAAGCGAATGGCACAACATGTAATAATAAAGAACTAGGAATAGGAAAATATAAAAATAGTACTAGTACTACTGGTAAGCCTAGGAGAAACTCACGACTACCCGTTAACCTTCAACCCTAATTCTCGACCTCCATACTTTCCTATTGAGGGTCATGTCCTCGATAAACTGCAGTGATGATACGTCCTATTTCAAAAATTGACTTTCACAAAATTCTTTCTGTTGTCACCGATACTGAAAGGGAAATTTGCTGTTTTGTTTTGCTTGCTCCTTTGGTACTTCACAAATTTTGCAGATTTGTGGAGCTAAAATGGTCATGAGATCCCCGCTTTTTCCAATGTTGGAAATTTGTCCCTTAGAGGTATGTATATCTAATGTTAGTGTTGTCTGTCAGGTGATGGGAGCATATGGATACAATAATGAGCATATACTGATGATTGACATTATTCCTGGTCCCTCTGTGCGGAAAGCAATGAATGAGAGATACATGCAAGTAATAGGATGCTCCTAGCGTTTTGCAGATGAATTCTAGTTTAAGGAAATGAAATAACGCTAATCTGAGAGGAGTTTTTTCCAATCTCTTCAATTGGTATAAAATAGATTGTAGGCATTAATTTTTTGAGTATTATTTGCGCCTCCAAAGTTCTGTTGTACATATTGGATATATGATCTTGTGTGGTTCTGATAATTGATGCATCAGGCGTGTGGAAAGACAAAGAGTACCAGACAAACAGTTCTTGGCTCTAATAGTATACCTTCTCCTGTATTTGTTGTTTGTTGCATTTTAGCGTAAAGAATGCAGCTTGCTAGTGTATACAAGGGAGAAGAAGAGAAGATTCTCCAAGGTAAGAAAGCAGAAGCAGAGGCTGAAGCCAAGAATTTAGGCAGTGTTGGAGTTGCTAGTCAGTGGCAGGCAATTACGGATAGCTTGAGAGAGAACATAGTGAATTTTTCTCACAAAGAAGTGATAGATCTCATAGTGATCACCCAGTATCTTGACACATTAAGGACCTTGGAAATTCTTCAAAGAACATCACTGTCTTCATCCCACATGGTCCTGGCCATGTCCGGGACATTGGTTAGCAGATATACGCAATGGCCTGATGGAGGCAGCCAGTGCACAGGTCAAAACTGAATAATGCTGCTGCTTCATTAACCTTGTGAAAAAGTGAAAAGTCTATTTTCACTTTCCCCTGGATAGAAGCCTAAACATTCCTTCGGAGTTTTTGGATGGATTGTTTTGGTATTTCAGGATATTAATAGTGTATAGCAAAAAATCGAGATAAACTTAGTGGGAGTTTGGACATAAGAATTGTAAAATTTCGAAAAAAAGTAAAAAATATTTTCAAGTAAAAATGATATTTGAAAATTAGAGTTGTATTTGGACATGAATATAATTTTGGGTTGTTTTTGTGAGTGACCTGAGTGAAAATTTTGAAAAACAGCTTTTTGAAAATTTTCAAATTTTACAAAAGTTTTAAAATTCATCTTCAAGTGAAAATTGAAAATTTTATGGCCAAACATTGATTTCGGGCAAAAATAAAATGTTTCCGAAAAGAAGTGAAAAAGAATTTATGGCCAAACGGGCTCTTAGTGTTTTGCATTTTGCATAATTAATGTGTGCTTCCTTTTCCACTTTCATCTTATATTTTTTTTATTCAAATACAGTAGGTCCTTCACTTCTCATTTTCTTTGGGGCGAAATGGAACTCTTTGAGTTGCAATCGGCCAATCTCAATTTATGTTCCTTTTGCGATTTTAATCATTGTTTCTCTTTTTAATTTTTTTTCTACACGGTCTACCTGTGAAAGGTTTCACATGATAAGATTTGGTTGTTTTTTTTACGATTTAGCAATCAAATTAGGTTGCATCACGTGAAAGTTATTTGAAACTATGAAGGATAAACCTAAAATGATAACGTTACAATTTCCTGAAACCTAATTTCAATGTTTATGAGGTCGAATTTTGTTTTAGTTGTTCGCACTTCATACCTTGTAAGTAGTTCAGGTTTGAAGATTTCTGTGGACCCGTGGCTCCAATATGTTCGAGATATGACTATCTTTATGCTTTGGTGTTGAAGATAGTTGTCGTAGTAGTTTTACCCGACTCTTAATTTTTCATGTTCTTGTCATCCTATTGGGCAAAGGGCAACAATTGCGCCTCAACTATTGAAAATGGGATAATTATAATTTTCATTTTTAAATGGTCCCAAATATACCTCCTACCGCTAATAAATTGACATAAACTGCCATGTTGGAGTAAAACCTGCCCAGCTCCTTCTTATATCTTATCATGTCTTCTTCTTGATAGATCAATCTCAAAAGAACTCTTACCGGGCTTAATAACTGAAATTATATGTGAGATTCTTGCATTTCACCCTAACATTGAACTAAAGTTCATTCATATTTGGACGAGGTCTTTTGATTCCCTACTCAGTTTAAATTGTTCATCTAACTCAAATCCGCAAATTATATGCATCAGCATTTGCTTCTTAGATAATAAGAAGCCCAAACGCAAAGATCAAAGAAGTTTCTCAGCAAACACATGCTAAAGCACTATACATTACCCGCTATACCAAGTTGTTCTACGATAGAGATGTTGGGGTTTTATCTAATCAGAAAAGAGGTGTGAATGAGAAATAAAGGGAAAAGATTTGGGAAACGAAAAGTTTAAAGTTGTTTCCTTTACTAATGCATTTTGTCCCTCTCGTAAAATGGAAAGAAAATCTTTGTGCTTATATAGAGAAGCACATCTTCTAGCTCTTAAAGAGTTAAGAAGAAGTGGTGCCTCGCGCCGTCACTCGCTCACTCGATTTCGGATTTGGCTTCTGTCAATTGATATCACTACTAGAAAACTGCCTAAAACCGTCCAGAAATACCGACCGTATTCGGTTGAAAATTTTTAAAAATTAATTGATTTTCGACCGACTTTAATTCGTCGAAATTAGGCCGGTCGTTAATAAATAGCGACCAAAGTCGTAATTTCTGACCGATTTCGGTCGGTCAATAAAATTTCACAAGTGAGCAAACAAAGAAAAAGTTTGCCGGAAAAACCGACCGAAGTCGGTCGGTATTTTATTATGCAATTAAAAAATGCACCGCCTAGGAATCGAACTGGGGTCTGTACTGTGACAAGATACTATTCTACCACTAGACCATTAGCACATTTTGGTTTAAGACTATCTTTTATTTTATTTATACTCTTTAATTGTAGTTTCGCACGAAAATAACCAACCGATTTCGGTCGGTTTTATTAAAAATACAAAATTACCGACCGAAATCGGTCTGTTTTTTAAATGACTGACTAAAATAACCGACCAATTTTGGTCGATTTTTTGAATATTAATTTTAATTTACTTTATATGAAAAGCCGACCAAAGTTGGTCGATTTCTTAAAAATAAATTTCACGGGACACCAAAATAGTCTCCCGCATTTTTGCAAAAAAAAAAAAAAAACAAAATATTTTAAAATACCGACTGACTTCTGTCGATTTTTTGACCAACCAAAGCCAGTCGGTTTGCTGTGGTCGATTTTGGACGAATTTCTAGTAGTGTTTGATTGATTGATAATCTTTTGGACCAAAATTTATTTCCCCTTTTCTGTTATATAATTTCTTTTCTAATATTTTTTGCGGAATTTTAATATAAAATTCGCGACTAACAAAACAAACACCATTTCAAACGAACAAGTATCTTGGCACCTGTTGAAACCCAAATCGTTGGCTATAAATACAGAGGAGTAGCCTCATTTTTCATCACCAAAAATCTGCAACTCTCCCCTCATTTTCTGCATTTTTGTGTTATTATTTTCAAAGCAAAATGTAAGCATAAGTGTGGTTTACTGCCGTTTGTTGAGTTCGTCGAAGTTCTGTAATTTTCATTGCAAGTATTATAGAATAGTTGTTCCATTTTATCCTGGGAGAAATTAATCCGATAACCTTGGGCAACAGTGAGAGGATTAAATTCCTTAAGGAAACACAAATTTTTGTTGGGCTCGGAATTTATTTTTTATTCTTCTGTTTTTGTTTCTGTTATTGTTTTATTTTTGCAGAATTTTTTTTTTTCAAATAGAGATACTAACAAGCTTAAGAATTTATTTTTTATATTATGTGTTCATCTTACTTTCTACTTTGGGAGATTAAAATCCTAGAGATTTTCTACTCCCATTTTGGAGATTAAAATCTTCGGATTTTCTACTCCAGTTTGAAATTAAAGTCTTTGTGACTTTCTACTCAATCCGAGATAAAATCCTTATGATTTTCTACTCTGTTGTTTGTATTCGATTTTAAGATATCAAAACTTCATCGACTTACTAATTCTGGTTATGTCAATTTCTTTTAGTAGAAAAATGACAACAAGTATGGAACAACAGAATGGTTCTGTTGGGACTACTACTGCTACAATGGCTACTGCGTCTTCAAATCACACAACTCTTGCACCGGCGATGGCACCAGCAGAAAAGCCCGAAAAGTTTTCCGGCGTGGACTTCAAGCGCTGGCAGCAGAAATGTTCTTCTACTGACCACACTCAGTTTGTAGCGCTTTATCAACAAGGACGTTCCAGTCTTAGGAGAAGAAACTCCCAAAAATGAACGATTTGTGGTCACGGAGGCATGGAAGCATTCTGACTTCTTATACAAAAACTATATTTTAAGTTGCTAGGAAGGTGGCTTGTACAATGTTTATAACGTCATGAAAACATCAAAAGAGTGGTGGGATGCTCTTGAAAAGAAGTACAAGACTGAAGATGCTGGACTTAAGAAGTTTGTGGCCGCCAAAGTTCTGGATTTCAAAATGATTGACAGCAAATCTGCATAACCAAGTCCAAGAATTGCAAGTTATTGTTCATGACCTCCTTGCTGAAGGTATAAATCAAGTCAATATTTTTATTCAAGATATTGATTATTTTACGAATTATAAATTTTTGATTAAAGGTATGGTCATAAATGAAGCGTTTTAAGTTGCGACATTTATTGAAAAGATGCCTCTGCGTGGAAAGACTTTAAGAATTGCTTGAAACATAAGTGCAAGGAGATGACGCTTGAAGACCTTATTATTTGTCTACGGATTGAAGAGGACAACAAGGCTGCTGAGAAGAAGTCCCGTGGAAACTCAATAATAATTGGAGCAAATATTGTTGAGAAAGCGTCTATAAGCAACAAATGAGGAAGACGCCGTCTGGACCAAAGAATTACTCGAGCAAGCAGAAGTTCAAAGGTAATTGCCACAACTGTGAAAATGTTGGGCATAAGGTTGTGGACTACCGTGCACCAAAGAAGGACAAGAAAAAGAGTCAAGCAAAAATGGTAGAAAAGAATGATGATATCTTTGAAGATGACTTCGGATAAAGTTGTGACTCTAAACAATGTTCTCCATGTTCCTAAAATTCGCAAGAATTTGGTGTCTGCTAGACTTCTTATCAAGAATGGTTAAGTGTGTGATTGTTTCTAAAAAAGTTGTAATAAGTAGGAATGATGTGTTTGTAGGAAAATGTTACCTCACTGAGGGCCTTTTCAAGTTGAATGTAATAGCTATTGACATCAATAAAGTTCAAGCTTCTTCTTACTTACTTGAGTCAAATAATTTATGGCATGCACGTTTAGGTCACGTCAACTTCAAAACTATACGAAAAATGATTAACTTGAAAGTATTGTCTAAATTTGAATGTGATAATTTGAAATGTCAAATATGTGTGGAATCTAAGTATGTTAAATATCCTTATAAGTCAGTTGAAAGGAATTCAAATCCTTTAGACTTAATTGTCACGACCCGAAATCCACAAAAGGTCATGATGGCGCCTAACACTGTCGTTAGGCAAGCCAACAGTGATTGATCAACTTGTTTACTTATTTTATTACTTTGAAATCATAATTTTCATTAATTATATAGTATAAAAATAGAATTTACATGGTAAAATGATAATATTTACATGAACTACAATCATGAACAACCAGTAGGAACCCCCAAAATCTGGTGTCACAAGTGCATGAGCATCAACTAGGAAATATAATAACATATAACATATGTCTGGAATACAAATTAGAAAAGAGCATATAAATAACACTGATGAAGACTTTGCAGGCTGCGGATCGTAACGTGGAATGCAGCTCACAGTAAAGTCCCTGCAATGCTGTGCCTTTGCGCCTAAAAGACCACCAAACATACATGTACCTGCACAATAAGTGCAGCAAGTGCAACATGAGTATGTAAATCAACGCGTACCCAGTAAGTATCTAGCCTAACCCTGGAGAAGTAGTGACGAGGGGTCGACATCGATACTACTAGTGGTCTAATAAATCATGTACAGTAAGAAGTAAACAGATGTGAGGCAGAATAAATAAATGAAATAACAAGTACAAATACATGGTACAATCCTCCTCTCAATCATAAACTCAAGCTCTCAGCTAGTAGTTACCTCCTTAATCGGAGTGTGTATATATATATATATAATGGACCTCACCAGATAGGTCATCACAGTTCAAATCAGGAAAAGTCACATATACACTGACTTCTTATCAAATATTACGCACGATTTCATAAGAGTATTTTAGAGAAATGTCGAGGCGTACGACCCGATCCCATCATATTGTGTGCACTGCCGAGGGTCGGACGGCACGAACCATAGATACATCTATTATATTGTCGAGGCGAACGGCCCGCTCCCATGAGAGTGTGGTACAAAATTCTACCGAGAAATGGCCTGATCCCATCATAATGTGCGCACTGCTGAGGGTCGAACGGCACGAACCATAAATGTATCTATTACACTGCCGAGGCGAACGGCCCGATCCCATTAGAATAAGAAGCTTTAACAGGTCATTGACCCACTCACGAATAGATGTATGAGTTATAAATTATAAGGAAAACCTTTCGATGAAAATGCATAACGCGGAAGAAATTCATAAAAGGAGTACAATTATTCTGCGGTTAATCATGAAGCTCGTCAAATATCTACAATAGCAAGTCTATCACTCTACGCAAGTCTAGTCTCAAGTCGTAATGTAATATAAAGGAATTTAATGGGCAAGGAACAACTCAAATAGTATAGTTATAACATGACGGGAACCTAAGTCTACCCGGACATAACATGAATCTAGCAGACTCTTGTCACCTCGTGCATACGTATCCCCCGAAACAAGTAGCACATAAAATACATAACCAAGGGGTAGTTTTCCCCTCACAGAATTAGACAGGAGACTTACCTCTCTCTGAATTTCTAAAACCGGCTCCAACACCTCTCCAACTCTTCAATTCCAAGCCAAACATTCCGAAACTAGTCAAACAATGTACAATTCAATCAAAATATACCCCTAATGCTTACAATTTAACAATTTATAACAATTCTCAACTCCGCTCGAAAAGTCAATAAAATCAACCCTCGGGCCCATGTGCCCGGATTCCGAAAAATTTTGAAGATAAACATTACTCATAATATTACAAACTCAAATATATAATTTATTCCAAATTCCATGTCTAATTTCGTGTTCAAAATCCAAAAATACCCATTTCTAGGTTTCCTATCAAAATCCCGAATTTCCTACTAATTTTCGCGTTCAAATCCACATATAATCCTTATATTTAACTCACAATATGTGGGAATAACTTACCTCGATGTAGATGATGAAAATCTCCCCTCCAAGAACTACAAAAATCCGCCAACCAAATAAAAATTGTGAGAGAAATGTGCTAAGTCTCAGATTTAAGAACACCCCACTGCCCAGCGACCCTCGCATCTGTGGACGAGTAGCCACTTCTGCGACTTCGCACCTGCGGAAATTCCAATGGCAGGTGCGGTTCCCACTAAGCTCAGCCAAGTCCGCTTCTGCAGACAAAATCCGCTCTTGCGGTCTCGTTTCAGCGGAGCCCTGACCGCTCCTGCGGTCTCGCTTCTGCGGAGGATGTCCAGCATCAAAGTCCCAGCCTCCGCTTCTGCGGATGCACATCTTCCCGCCCAAACTCTTCACCTGCGGCCCTTCGCCCAGCTGGCCTCTATCGCTTCTGCGATGACTACTATCGAGCCTGCGTGTCCGCACCTGCAACCAAACCAGCGCAAGTGCGATGATACCAGATCTCAACTGTTTCCAGTATTTCCTTAAATCCAATTTTTAATCAGTTTCAAACCCGAGGCCCCCGGGACGCCATCCAAATGTACCAACCAGTCCCAAGACATAACACAAACCTACTCGGGGTCTCAAATCACACCAAACAACATCAAAATTGCAAATTGATGATCGAAAGCTTCCTTTAAACTTTCAAACTTTTAAACTTCGACGAACGTGTCCGAATTATACTTAAACATCCTGAAATGATGCCAAACTTTATGCACAAGTCACAAAATTACTGTATGAACCTATTCCAAGGCTCGGAACCCCAAACAGATATTGATAACACCAAAGTTCACCTCAAACCAAACTTAGGAAATTCTAAAGTCTTCAAAATGCCAACTTCCACAATAGGCGCCGAAAACTCCAGGACCATGCGATACTCAACCCGAATGTACACCCAGGTCCGAAATTATCACACGAACCTATTGGAACCTTCAAATCCCGATTCAGAGGTCGTTTACTCAAAATTTAAACCTTAGTAAATTCTTCCAAATTAAAGCTTCCGAAATTAGAATTTTCTTCCAAGTCAACTCTGAACTTCATGAATTCAATTCTGACCACACGTACAAGTCATAATAACTGAAGTGAAGTTACTCAAGGCCTCAAACCGTCGAACGACGTGCTAGAGCTCAAAACGACCGATCGGGTCGTTACATTATCACACAGATATTTGCGACATGAAGTCAATACCATCTCGCGGTGGGAAAAAGTATTTCATAACTTTTATCGACGACAATACTAGATATTTCTATATTTACTTACTTAATAGTAAAGATGAAGCAATTGAGGTATTCAAGCAATACAAAATTAAAATTGAAACGCAACTAAACAAAAAGATCAAAATGATAAGAAGTAATTGGGGTGACGAATATGAATCTCCTTTTGAAGAAATATGTTTGAAATATGGCATTATTAACCAAACAACTGCCCCTTACTCATTGCAATCTAATGGAATTGCGGGAAAAAAGAATAGAACATTAAAGGAGATGGTGAATGCTTTGTTGATAAGTTTGGGTTTACCCCAGAACTTGTGGAAGGGAGCTATTCTTACTACTAACCAAATACTCAACCGAGTTCCTCATAGAAAAATACAAACCATTATATGAAAAATAGAAAGATAGGAAACCCAACTTAAAATATGTTAAATTGTGGGGGTATTTGGCTAAAGTGAAAATTCCTAAACCTAAAAGGGTGAAAATTGGACCGAAAACAGTTGATTACGTTTTCATATGATATGCAAGAAATAGTAAGGCATATCGTTTTCTGGTCCATAAATTAAAAAATGCCGACATTTATATTAATACGGTCATCGAATCCGATAATGCTGAATTCTTTGAGAATATTTAGTATAAAAATGAATGTGACTCGTCTAGTGAAAAATCTAAGCGACCTCGAGAAGAAGCAAAGAAAAGTAAGTTTAATGAGGAAAATCTAAGACGTAGTAAACGTCAAAGGACAACTACTTCTTTCGGACCAGACTTTCTGACATTTTTGTTGAAAATGAGCCTCAAACATTTAAAGAAGCAATGTCTTCCTGGGAAGTACAATATTGGAAAGAGGCAGTCAATAGTGAGATAGAATCCATATTAAGTAATCATACTTGGGAATTGGATGATCTTCCTCCAGGAAATAAACCTTTGGGTTCTAAGTGGATTTTCAAAAGGAAAATAAAAGTTGATGGTACTATTGAAAAATATAAGATAAGATTAGTTGTCAAATGGTTTAGACAACGAGAAGGTCTTGATTATTTTGATACATACTCTTCGGTAATGAGGATTACATCTATTCGGGTGTTAATAGCGTTAGCCGCCGTGTATGGTCTTGAAATTCATTGGATGGATGTGAAGACAACCTTCTTAAATGGATATTTGGAAGAAAAAAAATTATATGGACCAACCTGAAGGGTTCGTGGTTCCCGAAAAAGAAAAGAAGGTGTGCCGACTTGTTAAGCCACTTTACGGATTGAAACAAGGACCCAAATAATGGCATGCGAAATTTGACCAAACAATGTTGGTAAATGGATTTAAGATTAATAAGTGTGATAAATGTGTTTACATTAAAAACACTCCAAATCATATAGTCATTATATGTTTAATGTTGATGATATGTTAACAATGAGCAAAGACATTGCGGATATAAATGCTACTAAGCGTATGCTTGCTAGCAAGTTTGAGATATGAAAGACTTAGGAGTTGCTAATTTAATTCTAGGAATTAAAATTCATAGGACTTCTCAAGGACTGACATTGTCTCAATCTCATTACGTTAAAATGATACTTAAAAAATTCAAGTATTTTGATTTCAAAGTCGCAAAGACCCCGATTGATGTAAATGTATCTCAATTGGATTATGCTCGAGTGGTGGGAAGTTTAATTTATATCATAAATTGTACACGACCTGATATAGCTTGTACAGTAAATAAACTGAGTCATTACACAAGTAATCCCAACCAAACTCATTGGATGGCAATAAAACGAGTTTTGGGGTATCTAAAACATATCCAAGATTATGCTTTGCACTACAATAATAGCCTATTTGGCCAAACTTTTTTTTGGGCCAAAAGTGCTTTCAGCCAAAAATTGAGATGTTTGGCCAAGCTTTTATAAGGAAAAAAAGTGCTTTTGAGGAGAATCAAAAGCAAATTTTGAGAAGCAGAAAAATATAGCTTCTCTCCAAAAGCACTTTTCTGATAAGCACTTTTGAGAAAAATACATTTAGAAGCAGTTTTCAAAAACTTGGCCAGACACTAATTACTGCTCAAAAGTGCTTTTCAAATTAATTAGCCAAACACAAATCGATTCTCACCAAAAGTACTTTGTTGAAAGCACTTTTGAAAAAAGTACTTCTCAAAATAAGCAGATTTTAGAAGCTTGGTCAAACATGCTATAAGTATCCTATGATAATTGAAGGATATAGTGATGCAAATTGGATCACAGAATCATCAGAAACAAAGTCCACAAGTGGATACGTGTTTACTATTAGTGGAGGAGCAGTGTCTTGAAAATCAACCAAACAGATATGCATCGCTCGCTCTACAATGGAGTTTGAGTTAATAGCTTTAGATAAGGCTAGAGAAGAAGTTGAATGACTCCAAAATTTCTTAGAAGATACTCCATTTTGGCCCAAATCAGTGGCTCCTATATGCATATATTGCGATAGTCAACCGGCAACAGTAAGGGCTGGAAGCGTTATGTATAAGAGAAAATCTCGTCACATACGATGAAAACATAGTATCGTTAGACAACTGCTCTCTAGTGGAATTATCACAATTGACTACGTCAAGTCAAAAGATAATGTATAGGATCCGCTTACAAAAGGCCTAAATAGAGAGACGGTTGATAAATCATCGAAACGAAATGGGACTATGGCCGATGACAAGTCACTGTGACGGTAACTCTACCTAGAAGACTGGAGTTCCCAAGATCTAGGTTCAAGGAGATCAAAAAAAAGTCATTAGTGACGATTCAACATTGTCAAATAAAATTTTGGTTTATTCTCGTGATGAGACAATGTTCAGTACCAAGGATAAAGCATTAAGGATTTTTAATGGTTTCTAAGTTTGATACGAAGTATATCAAATAATGTATATATGGGATAACACGTCTAAGAATCACCTATATAAGTGTGAGTGTAAGTCGCTTCAAGGAGAATTCTGTAAGGCCAGTTCTCTTAGCACTTATGAATCAGGCGGTGTTCATGGCTGAAACGAACACAACAATGAGAACCAAAGGCGGTTAAAGGGTTGATTGTGTGACTTATGATTGTCTAGGTATACACCAAAATTCGACGGTTCAAAGATATCAAATCTACTGATTGACCGAGTATATCCGACATAAGTTCACTATGAAAAATTCAAAGAAAAATTTACTTATCCAGATGCGATTAATCCTGGCTTGTAAATCACACAGTTTTTCATGCAAGCATATTTTCAGATATCCATTCCCCATTCATGTGAGAGATTGTTGGGTTTTTATCTAATTAGATAAGAGGTGTGAATGAGAAATAGAGGGAAAAGATTTGGAGGGAAACGAAAAGTTTGAAGTTGTTTCCTTTACTAATGCACTTTGTCCCTCATCGAAAAATGGAAAGAAAATCTTTGTGCTTATATAGAGAAGCACATCTTCTAGCTCTTAAAGAGTTACAAATAAGTGGTGCCTCGCACCGTTGTCGTTGTCGTTGTTGTCGCTCTCTCGGCATCGGATTCGGATTCGAATTCAGATTCGGTTAATTGATATGATTAATTGATAATTTTTTGGACCAAAATTTATTTTCTGTTTTCCGTCGTATAATTTCTTTTCTAATATTTTTTTGCAGAATTTTAATTTAAAATTCGCGGTACCCAACAGTCAAATTCACGACTAACAGAACAGACACCATTTCAAACGAATAGGTATCTTGGCACCTGTTGAAACCGAAATCCTTTACTATAAATACAGAGGAGTAGCTTCATTTTTCACCACCGAAAATCTGCAAACTCTCCCCTCATCTTCTGCATTTCTGCGTTGTTATTTTCAAAGCAAACTTAAGCATGAGTGTGGTTTACTGCCGTTTGTTGAGTTCATCGAAGTTCTGTAATTTTCATTGCCGGTATTACAGAATAGTTGTTCCGTTCTATCCCGGAGGAATTTATCCAATAACCTTGGGCAACAGTGAGAGACTAAATTCTTTAAGGAAACACAGTTTTCTGTTGGGCTCGAAATTTTTTATTCTTCTATTTTTGTTTCTATTATTATTATTATTATTATTATTATTATTATTATTATTTTATTTTTGCAAAAATTAATTTTCGAATACAGATATTAACAAGAGAAGTTAAGAGGAATGCCCATTTTAATAATATTTAAAAGGTAAAATTTTAAAAGTCAACCACAAAATACATATGCCAACACCCATTTCTCTGTTCGTCGATCATATGCCCTTTTCCTCTTGTTCTCCACCTTGAATCAACAAAAGAAAAATGAAAAGTTCACTATCCTCCAAAAGGAAATTAAGCATCAAAGAGGTCATAATAGCTTTTTTAAGAATTGAAAATCCTAAGAAATACCACGGTAAATCAAATGCTTCCACGGTAAATCAAATGCAAATTACAAACTTTTGTCTTTAGACGTCGAGTCTTTTACTTTAATGAACAGAAAAATAATGACCGTTACAACCAATTTCGTCTCCATCATGTTTTCCAATCATATTATAAAAATTTAACAAATACCTTATTCCCATATCCCGCACCCAAATAAAGCATTCAATATATATTTCTCCATCAGTCATCAAAGACGAACCCGAGATTTTAACGTGATGAGTATAATATTTTGTTCAATTAATATCCCGAAAGACTTTTACATTTAAATTAACTTATATATATATATATATATATATATATATATATATATATATATATATTA